>JAYMTH010003579.1:0-10740 GCA_036897465.1 Pelargonium australe | reverse complement strand
GACACACATTAAATTATCTTATAATTCTTAATTTTTGCAAAAAATGAAATTAAAATACTTATTTTAGAATGGATGGAGTATAAAATAAATACTGATTCTCTTAAGGCTTAGTCCTTACCTTGACTTCCCTTTTCAAGTCTACACATAGAAAGATACATGAAACAATTTGCTACAAAAAGCATCCAACTTGATTGAACAATTCGCAATGAAACATTTCAGCTATTAACAAATGCCTGCAAATTTTACCAAAACAAACTATATTTTTGCAATCTCATATTTAAACACAATCATTCAAATTGGCATAAATTTATAATTCCGCACAAACAATAGACAACTTGTGTTCACTTCACTCTACTCTATCACGACAAAATTCATATCACATATATCAGCTGAGTAAATCAAACCTACAGAGCCCCGACAAGGACGCAGAGAAAAAATGTGCAAGCAATGGGAGGGAGACAAATTTTGATCCTACTACACTACTACTCCGTGGCTTGCATTCTTTCTACAACAAGCGTATCTATTTGCAGCCATCCACCTCTGATCTCTCATTCAAGTAACCACAAAAAGGCTGAAATAAAGGCAAACGGGACCAACAATCTTCAAATTCAGACAGATTAACCGCTTGCTACAATCTCGTGAATGGTATTGCTGACATTTTCGTCTTCTGATCGGACGGCCAGTTTCATTGCAACCTCCTTTGGGCCATCAATTCCAAACTGCAACCGCACAAGCACCCTCACATTGCCTATATACACACCAGACAATAGGCACGTGTGTGATCTCGAATTGCTTGGAACAATCTCCGTTCCCTGAACATAGTAGGACCGAAATAAGTATCACTTCCCGAGGTTGTAAATGCCACAAGAGAAACACTCTTAACTAAAGCCATAAACTTCAAGAAGGAACCAATAAGAAATAGAAGTGTCCTTGAATTCACTTACTTCACAGGGTTGCATCCCAAGAAGGTTGATGACAGCATTAACAGCTTCAGCCAAGCTCTCCCTTGGGCCAAGGCCATATTCATCTACACGCTCAAAGTCTGGGCCCATGCTTTCCCATGCATTCCTGAAATTTGAGACTGCTACTTTCATCATGTAATCTGCAGCAACAACCTCAAGATCTTCAAGCTGATATTCGTCTTCCACACCATCATCCTCTGCATCGCCAGTAGTTGGATCAACCTGGTAAACACCACACAAATATAGCAGTCAAAAACCGACCAATTGTCTGCTCAACCAAAGTTGCTTCAGAACTAGCATCAGTCTTTGTTTTTTTTTTCCCTAAACTCAATGACTAGTACATTTGTGCTCTCTACGTAGATTGAATGTTCATTGCTGAATGATCAAAAGGAGTGGACGTAGTTTCTACATACAAAATATGAACAGCCAAGTAGACATTGATTAATCATATATACAGAAAGGAGTTGGACAGAGATTTCCTTATTAAAATCCAATTTCTTTATCTGCAAATGGGGATGGAGATCAAACATATAGTGCATCATCTCAGAGTTAATTGTAGATATACCTCTTTAACAATGAACCTCAACATGTTTGAAAATTTTCCCACTGCAGGGACTCCTTCTGGCTTCTCAAAGGCCACAAATGTCTGTCCAGGCGAATCATAAGGAAGAGATCTTAGAGGTTTGGATGCTACTTCAGAAAATTCCTCTGCTTCTGACGCGTCCACCATGACAATGACCTGACAGCAAGCACAAACGAATTATCTACACATTCCATAGGAAAATAAACAAATAAAGGGATGCACTTTATTTAAGGACATTACATTTTCCAGCAATTGCTCAGGAATCGTATTGGTACAGTTGTACTGGAACACAACATGGTTGTCAAAAATGTGCTTCACAACATTAACCGCATATTCTGTCTCTGCTTCTGTCAGCTCAACAGGTGGTGATGACTGGTAACAGAAGAAAAACAGTGCACTGAATTTGAGTAATTCTAAAAACAGCAAGACATGAAAATGGATTGTGACTTGAGCAAATATGCAAGGATAATAAGTCAAAAACCTTGAAAAGTTTTCCAAAGCTTGAAAACTCTTGAATAGATGAAAGCAGTTTCTCATACGCATCAACAGTGGATGCAAGGCTGCTTGGAGGAGCACCCAGACCAGTTGGCTTTTTACCCGGTGCTTTCTTCTCCGCAAGTAGCTGAGACTTAACCTCTCTGGGTACAGAATTAATATCAAAGGGTTCTTCTGAAGGCTCCTGAATAACCAACACATTGGACATATTAGATCATGACTTCAAAAGTCTAAATGCACACAAGAAAGCACTAGACTAACATAATTTTTCAAACTTGTCTCCAGATTGACAAGCGGCACATCCAGTGAGCCAAAGAGGAACTCCTTCATATCCTTCTCAGTTTCAACAACAGCACCATCACCTCCAAGTGTACTTAGATAAAGTGTAGCTCTATCACGGACCTATAAACAGATAGCAATCAAAAGTTTTTCATGGGAGCATGGGAAATCAAACAAATAAAAATAGAAGCATACAGAGGTCAAAGAAGCATCAAACAAAATACTTGCGTAAAATATTGTAGAAATTATAAGACAAACTCACCTCGTCATCGCTATCAAACAGACAACGTCTCAACAGAACAAATATGCGAGGCTGTGTCAGATTACACGAAAAAAATATAACTCAGCTCAGAAGCCAATAAAACTCCCAAGAGTCATAATCAATAGGGAAGGATTAAAAAAAAAACCTTCAATGAATCAACCATAGCACCAAACTTTGCCAATGTACTAACAGCACCAGCCCGAACAGTTGCATTCTCCAGATGTACACGGTTATAAATATACCGTATATATTTGCTTGGATCTGAAGTTTTTGGTCCTTCGGTTCCCAGAAAATGGAGTATCTATACACATGAAAATAAAAGTTGATAAATACGAAGATTAAATTGGATAGTGAGTGTTGAATTAATATTGTAAATTGATGATTCAGAAGAAAAATAATTGTCACCTGTGTGGAAAGATAGGTGAATTCACAATCTTCAATGAACTCGCACAGATGCAGCAAACCACTTTCCTTGGCCTCAGGGATATCTCTTATGAGGATCACAATTGAATCAACAATTGCCTTCTTGTACTCAAACCCACCTTCTTCCCTTAGAATGTTGCTTAAAAAGTTCATACTGTAAAAAAAAAAAAAAAAAAAAAAAAAAGGGAAAGGTAATTAACCATTATAGCAGTGAAAAAACAGAGCCAATGCTTTCTGATAAAAGATCCAAAATATAAGTATTAAGTTTAAGCAATTAGAATGTAAGACGATATATGTATTATGGCATTACTTACAGAGATCTGTATTTCAATGGGAACTTCAAACACAATGACCTGATGGCTTCAACCACAACAATTTTAAACTCATCAGCGATGTCTGACATGAAATTTGTAATCTGCTTCATCAGGCGCTCCACACTTGATTCATTCCCAGTCTTAAGAAGTGTAGTGATTGCAAGGGTTGCAATGCTTCTATTTTGGTCAGAAATTAAACTTTCCATGTCAATGTTGCAATTGGTGACAGCCATTGGATGTGTCATGGCCACCTGCAGAAAAAATCACTCATAGTTAACATAATGTTGACAAGATTATACCAGGTACAGTACAAATGGTTCAAAATAAATTTCAAAAAGGTTCAAATACTTTTATCAACTCGAAGATGTACTGCCTTCAGTCATACATTTTTTTTTTTTTTCATTTAACACCGTCTGGGAGATGGATTGGTTATTGTTTTTGTATCACAAAATAATTACAGCTCTCACAGATTGGAAAAACTGACAGTAAGGAGAAAATAGTCAACCTTGTTCAAAGTACGGACTGCAGCAAATCTCAAAACTGGCTTGGAAGAACTTAAAAATAGCTGGAGAACAGTTATTGCTGGAGTCAATTCTCGGGCTGTCACACCACTAAGCTCTGTGATTGCTCTGGCAGCCTCAAAAATCACCATCTCTGCCTTGTGGCGCAAACAACCCTCAAGAAAATCATAAAAGGGGCGATCCCCTGTTTGTGTGTTATTGGCTGACTCTCGAATTACCTGCATACAGAAACAACTCATAACTCAGTAATGATAATTTTACAATAACAGTCAACCCCTAAAGATTACAATATATTCCAGAAAATGTGAACAAACCTGACTGGTATAGCGAATCAACAGGCATTGGGCCAAAGGTGATCGAACAGTTCCCCTTGTCAGGCTGGTTACTAACTTGCTAACAGCTAGTCTATCATTCTGTCGTATCTGCAAGTTTAAAACCATGCGTGCTTGTAACAGAATAAAATAACAGTTATTGAGCCTACGGGCTTGCATGAATGAGAACTTGATTAGGCATCCCATAAAATAAGGGCAGATTTCATACTTTATTGTTTACTAATAAGAGAAACTACCTTAAGGCTTTACTTAGATGAAGACGATTAGGAGTATCCCTACAATCACTCGGAAATAAAATGGAATGGAAATACTACTAGTGGGTTGCACTTCAATTTTTATTGGGATTATTGCAGATGAAATTGTGTTTTGGCGTCCCAAAACACATAGCTACAAAAAAAAAAAAAAAAAAAAAAAAAAAAAAAAAAAAACAACAGATCATTCCAGCTGTCAAAAGTTACTTTTAACAAATTTAAAAGTGTGTCTCTCATCATGTGATGGTCACATGACATATTAATGAACTTTTAGATGAAGGGAAAAATAAACCAGTATGAGATAGAACAAGATCTGAATTGAACTTGTGAACATACCTTGAATTTAAGTTGATCTACAACAAGCTTGCATTCATCAATAAGCATGCTATAATTCATTCATATGTCATGTGACCATAACATGATAAGTGAGACTTTTTTTTTTTTTTTTTGAAACAGTAAGTGAAACATGTTAAATTTGTTAAAAGTAACTTTTGACCGACGGAATGATAACCTAGGGTAGTGATCTCTTACAAAATATTTATTTAGTAGGGATTTGTTACGGAAATATATATATTTTGTAGCTATGTGTTTTGGGCGAAAACACAGCGCCATCTGCAATTATCCCATTTTTCTTCTAGAAGATAGCTGTTATGCATTAGAATTCCCAACATATTTTAAATTACAGCTGTTGTGCATTAAAATTCCAAACTTATTTAATAAGGGATTATCAACAAGTACTAAAGTTAAAACTATATTAAAAATTACTAATGCGTAAGAAACTAGCAACTACAGATAATCAATTAAGTGAAGATTATCAAGGGGAAATAAGTCAAATTCCTTTCTACAATAATGTTATATTTTTATTTTGATCTTGTACTTCGAAAGTTCATTCTCCATAAGGAGGAGAATTTGACCGATAAACAGCAACAACCAGAAAAGGCACTTCAAAGTAGGCAGGTAGTAGTTGCATTGCCTAGAAATCAATATGTCTTGAGGTAGGATTCAACTTTCAAAATGAATAATCATAGCCATATCATTTGGAATAGAATAGACTACCATAAATTGTACCATTGAGCAGTAGCAATCATTACAGTTCAAAAAATTCCATACTCCTAAATAGTAAAGCAGAGTAATGCATACAATGAATTTTGGCAGACAATATTCAAGGCTTTCTAACAATCTGACCAACGCACAACAAAACAAACCATCAGTGATGATCAATATTTGATTAATATAGTTGTATACCAGACAAGCAATTGATTTGGCATTCTGGCTAAAGAACATTCGACTTATGTACAATTCTGATATATCAGCCATAGGGACCTTTACAACACCAAGGTTGAGAAAACAAGGTATAACGATTCTATTTCATCAACTACTATGTCAACAATAAAAAGGCTCTTGAGTCCTTGATGCACATAAAATAGATTTATAATTGCAAGTTCCTTCACCAGACTCAACTATCTTAAAATAGGACAGGAGAGAAATGTTTGACACTAACAATTTCTAAGGTCAAACAAAACATCAAGCATCCACCTAGTATTTGAAAAGAAACCCTAATCAATAGCAAACAAAGGGAAGTTTATGTAAGACTCTACACAGAAAGCCAATGGCTAATGAGAAATGCTATGGAAATAAAGCTGACTTAACAATGAGGATAACGACCATGTCCACAGAAAGATTGTGCACAAGAATTCATCTTACCTGATGAAGCAAGGCCAGTGCATGGAACTGTACAAGGGCTGCTCTTGATTGCACAGCTTCTTGTACCTCATTACTCCATCTTTTCACTATCTCGGGGTTATTCTGCATGGATTTAACATGCATAAGAGCAGAGAACTAAACAATATAAAAGCAAATAATACTAACCAGTAATAACTATTTTATGATACCTGTAGTATATGAATACCACTAACTAAGGCTGCACTTGCGACAACTGGATTCTTGTCAACAATTGCTTGTTTCAAATATCTTTCAATTTGGGTTAGGAGGGTTCCATCAGTTATTCGGCAAAGTACACGAATAGCATTAGCTCGATACATATCAGTCTTGCTATTCATATCTTTCATGAGGGAGCTTGTAACAATGATGACCTTTTCCAAGAGAAACTTACACCAGTCAGTGCCTCATATAAACAAAAATCCTATATTTAGAGCAAAGGGAACAAAATGAATATGATTATAACCTCATCTGCTGAAGGTGAAAGTTCCTTTATCATCAGATATACCATTCTCCTCAGCCCTATATCTCTTGACTGAAAGAGTTTTGTCACAGAGAAAAACACTTCTGTTGCCTCGACCTATAATTCATCACGCAGAAAAAGAGAAAACAAATCAATTTCTTGACCAACAGTTTAATTCTCTAAATTCAATGCCTAGATCAACTAATGAAAACACATATCGATAAACAAACAAATAAATTTGACCTTGGTAAATGACTCTCCCTGGTTTAGCAAATACAAGAGCTTTGTAATGACCTGAAAAATGAGCAAACAAAACCAAAGCTCCATAAAAGCCATTCCCTCGAGAATAAAGCATGATAAACTGCAAAAAGGAAGAGCTCCAATGGTGTAAAGCCAAAACCTGATAGCATCTTCTTGGATCAAGCTGAGGTTCATTAAAGACCCTAGCTTCCTGAAGAACAGCACCCTTCTCAATCCCCAAAAAAGGAGAGTAATCCGCTGTTCAACAAAAACAACAATTACACAGTAAATTGGGACACTCACACAGTACCATAGATTTACAGACAATGATTTGATAGTAGAATAACTCTATAACTCAAATGGCAGAAGATTCGAGATCCAAATCTCTATCCCGTCCACACCAAACCGTCAAAAAATTCAGCCGGACTGCAAAACAATTAACGTACTACATTGCCATTTTGGGCCAGAAAAATTCAAAACAACACCTATCGATCTATTTCTATACGCAACGAGATCAGATCAACACAAATCAAACCAGATCAAATGGAGAAAGCCTAAAGCACATCGAAATTGGACCCATACTTAACGCCAAAATATTCATTCGTCACAAAATCAGACACAGCAACCTAGAATCAACAGATCTAGAAGCTAAATAAGTGATCAACAAAATATACACAGAGAATTGAGAGATTAGATCCAATTGAATCAAGCGAAAACAAGGAGGGGTCGAAACGGAAGATGACCGGGATCGGAAAGCATACCTTCGTCGTCGCGGTCATCGTCCTTCTTCACCATAGGCTGTGCCATTGCGAAACCAGAGAAATCGAAAGCTCAGACTTCGGGAGATTGCTTACGCAGTGAGATATTGTCTTCCCCTCGGCGAGTCTGTCTCCTGAATCGGAGTAGTGAAGATGGCAGGAAATGGGAAAATGAGAACGGAGGGTCTGTTCTCTATTGAGTTGAGCACGAGGTGGATGAGAGGAGTCCTTATCATCTGTTGTGAGGACTAGTTGCTAATTATGTGTCCTCAGCATCCAGCCAATAAGAGAGAGACTTGTCAAACCTTATTGGGTAATGAAATTTTGGTACCCAAACTGATACGGGAACTCAACTTGGTATTCAAATTTTTATTCTATCAAATTTAATACCCAATATATTATTTTGAACTCAGGTGACCATCGTTAAATTTCGTAATGAATCGATAACTATTGCTGACGTGAAATTATTTATTTAATTTTTAATTCTCTCTCTCAAACCTCTCTGTCTCATCCTCTTCTCCACCTAACCTTGTCGAAGCTTCTCCCTCCGAGCATCGACAACTTCTCTAGCGTGCAAAAGCTTCTCCTTAATGGTAACAATTTCTCGGGTCAAATCCCACCTGAAATTGGAAGGTTGTAGCAGTTTTTCAAGATGGATTTCAACCCCATCAAGTTTCCCGGCCCAATCGCACCTGAAATGAATTAATGCAAATTGTTATCCTTCGCCGATCTCACGAGCTTGTCGGAGAGATACCGAACTAGATTACTGGTATGAGGATATCAAACTACTTAGATTTGTCAAGAAACCACCTCGTTGGTACCATTCCTTCATCAATATGATTTATGCAAAGCTTAACGTTTGTTGATTTTTCTTACAACAATCTATATGGTTTGGTTTCGGGCACTAATCAATTTAGTTACTTCAATTACACTTCGTTTGTTGGCAACCCTGAAATTTGTGGTCCATACTTGGGGCCTTGCAAAGACTTGGTGTCAATGGTACTCACAAAGAACATGGTAAGGGAAAGCTCTCTACTTCATTGAAGTTATAGGATTGTTTGTATGCTCAATTGCATTTGTAGTTGCAGCTACAATCAAAGCGAGGATTAGGTGGTCACCGACGATGGTTAGGTGGAGAAGAGGAAGAAAACAGAGAGTCTTAAGATATACAATTTTTTATTTTTTATTAGAACGAAAATCTGGGCTGGTGTTACCAGAACTCAGCCTTAGGCGTGATAGTACGTCCTTGTATGATAACACGAATGCTCTCAGAGCTCTTTTAGAGAGAGAAAGCTAAATAAATAAGTAAGATGTGTGAGGTGAAGTTGAGATCATTTTTCTTACCAAGGGTTGGTGTATTTAAAGGCTCTTAACACGTAGCGCCACATGTCGTAGCGTGATTAGTTGATGAAAATGTGAGACCCATCTAGGCCCATTTGGCCCACTTTCACCCATTAAGCCCATTTTGTGATGTTGGGTTTCTCTCCGGACGCATTGCTTGTCCGTGCCAGGGAGGCTTGAGCTCCGCAAGGAGGCTTGTGCTCTGCCTGGAGACTTATGTGATAAGATGACTCATCTAACCCATTTGTGATCCTCTGCCTTACGGGGCACCGTCATGGGTGTTTGGGAGCGTTGATGTTGTTAAGGCTCGGTGAAGCGCCTCAAAGGTGATTCGGCGAGGCAATAGCCTTGTATCAGCCTTGTTAGAGTGCATGGAGTCGTTGGGTGCCATCCGTGGTCAAGGGGAACCGACTGTTGAGTGCTCGGCGCCCAAAATATGCTGAATTGGGTTGGACATAATATTCTTGCGACATGAGAGTGCATTGTTGCGACATTTGGGGTATACGCAACATTGATCTCGCATGCATGGTCCCATTGCCGCGACAATGCTCTCCAATGTCGCGGCATCAAGGGTCTACTTTTCCGTTGACTGATTTGTCCATTTGTTAACCTTACGCGCAGGGTACTCATGCCACGACAATGCGCTCCCATGTCCTGGGATCTGGAGTCTGTGCAGCTAGTGACCTCGCGTGTAGGGTGCTTATGCCGCAACAATGGGCTTGTGTGTCATGGAATTCGGTGCCTGCGCATCCCTTTTCCGCCCATTCATGGTGCTCGTTGCCTTTTGATTAGGCTTGGTTTGCCTAAGGCTTTTGAGGTTAGCTTGAGTCTTGTGAGATTTTTCCTAAGTGTTCTAGGCTCTCTTGAATAACTTGTGGTCTCTCTGGGATCCTGTCAGGCTCACGGAACCCTTTAAAGGGTCCTGTTCAGTTTTGTGTCGCCTGGCCTTTGTGTCATTTGGCGTGGGCGAGGGGGCAAGCGTAGGGTGTAGACTCATTTTCAAATGAGCTTTCCAAGTCTCCACATAGGTTGAGTGATGTCTTGGTTGGTTGATTCAAGTTAGGCAATGTTGTGACCTGACTTGTGCCTAGACTTGGATGTGGCTCCTTTGGCCCGGGTTGGGCAGCACAAGCGACATTTGACTGCCATGTGTTGCCTTGTCATTTGTTTCGAGACTTATGATTTTTCAGGTAGCATCAGGTAGTTCTTGTCAGGGGTACATGCATATGTACCTTTTGAGCTTTGTGTGAACCTCTAAATTGATGTGTATGGTCATGGGACATGTATTGTCAGACTTGTTCCAGAGTCCCAAATGCATCGGTGGTATCTAGTCACCGGAGAGCGTATCTGGGGATACGTGTAGAAAAACCTTCACAGGTTTGTATAAACTTCCAAACATATTCGTATGGTCATGGGACATATGTCATCAAAATCTTGTTAGCGTCCAAGAAGCATCAATGATGTTTTCTCACTAGAAATCACATCCTAAAAAGGGTGTCCTCGCTGGGGTACGTGGTTACTTACCTTCGCACCCTTGAGATGACCTAAGAAAATCAAAATAGGCTTTGTGTTCATAATAATTAGGTCTATGTGGGTCACTTTACTCTAGAAGAACTCTACCGAGTCATTTGAGGTTAAAAATGGTTTATGGATTATTTATACAAATAAAACAATATGAAGGATTTTAGAGACAAAAAATAATATAGAAGTTAAAATAGGGAGGGTTGGACACGCAGAGATTTATTTGTTTATGGTAGGTTGTGTGTGTGTGTGTGTGTGTGTGTGTGTGAGAGAGAG
>JAYMTH010003578.1:0-10740 GCA_036897465.1 Pelargonium australe | reverse complement strand
GTGAAATCGCCAGCCGCCGAAATCGGAGCACAAAACAGCAAGACGCCATCGCCGGAATCGGAGAAAAACGCCATCGTCGTTTTGGGAATAATTTTCCACGTCATGCCTTTGTCTACGTGGCACAATGACATGGCATTGAGTGTTGAGCTGGCTGGCCGATGTGGCAATTTTGTTGACGTGGCTGTTATCAACCGGCTACAACAGGTCATCTGGACCTTTATACAAAAAATGGAAAGTCAAAGGTTCAAAACCATACAAAACCCTAATTGAGGGGCAAATCCAAAAAAAAAAACGGTAAGTCCAAGGGGGCCATATGCATTTTACCCCAAAAAAAAAAGGAAAAAAAAAAATCAATGAGATTACCACACAGTACACACTAAATCAATTTCAAATTTCAGCAGCAAACAAACCAACAAGACTTGAGAGCTAACCTTCATCTGCTGCCATCAGCCATAGCCATCTGCAATAACTGCTAGTGACAACTGATCTGGTAATAACCAATAAATACCATCACCAAATATCCAACCACATACCAAATGCTCTTTTATTTTCACACTCAATGCCCTCTTTTACCAATCCATGTTTGCTTATAAACTATATCAAAACATCAACTACATATCAAACTGCTCAATGCCAAAACAACTCCAGCTGGTGACCTCAGCTTTCAATTTAAAGTCTACAACTACTTGGCATGTCATTTCTCAAACATATATTATCTGCTGCCAAGGCTTCACTTACCATTGCCTTAAACTTCTCAACAGTTCAGAGCAAGCTCAGAGAACAGCAGTTCCAAAAGTGGTAAAGTCAACCAACTGATATAAATACCAGTATTTAATAGACTCTATAGTTCCCTTCACAAGAGGGTACACACAAAAATTGTACCAGCAACAATCTAGTGCACCAGATCTTCAAACTATAACTTAGAGTTCTGTACTTATACCATGTTAATAGTGTATATTAACCACATGCAGACAAGGAAGTACACAAGACTTTCTTGTTTGCTAGTACATGGTGGGTTATGTAATCTTCAAACCACAATGTGTGCACATAATGTTCAAAACCAGATGAAGAAAGGTTTCTTGCAGTCATTACCTCATAATTCAATTGACTTAGCTAAAACTCATCGCGCAGATCTCGACTGTAAGTTTCGAAGACCCTTCAAAATACATTGCCCATGAACCTACACGGCAAGTTGTTCCGCGAGTTCGGTTTTAACACCAACATGTCCACTGGAATATAAATGAGACCATTCTTCCATATCACATTATATATCCAGTCACATTAAGTATTGCTTACTGTTTGCATAATCGTATTATCACCCTCGCCACTGGAATGCAGTATCACCCTATCAAGTTATACCAGAAAGCAAAACAAATTCTCTTTCAAATAATTGAGCACCAAAAATTTAAGAATATATATTAAAATCAGCTTTCATAGTTATAGAACAAGTATGTGACTGTTTAGCATTAGTACATACATTCAGCAGAATGTCCTGTTTATATTAAGCAAAAAGCCCTTTCTAGTTTATAGTACCTCCATAATGTCATTATTTTCGTTGATTTAGTTCCTAACTAGGGTTTTTGAGTTTGCCACTAAACGTTGGTGAGCCAATGCCTCGAAAACCCAAGAGTTCCTCCACAAGGCTCGTCCACAGGGATAAGTCAGGGCCTAAGATTATGTCGATAGGCATAGTCAATGAACAACAAGTGATTATTCTTGCACTACCCCTTGTCGGTCCCTAGAGACAAGGAGATCCAAGTGATTATTCATGTACTACCCCATGTTAGTCATGAGTGACATAGGAGGCTAGGTTAGCTGGAAAATGGCTATTGGTTCAAGGACGCAAGGTCCCTCAGAGTAAGAAGGAGCAGAAAATATATCTCGAGCCAATGTTCGAGTACCCGGTGCTACAATGTTGAAGAAACACGTCTTACTCTGAAGAAAATCTCAAACGACCTTCAACAAAAGGGTACATGTACCTAAAATCAACACAAGTGAGTAGGCTGAGACTATCTGAGGGCACAAGAAAACTCTTTGTAAGGAACTCGAAAAAAAAAGAAGCCTCGTAACTTTGAGAAAAGGGGTGTCTCCTCACAAAGGGGTCTTAGTGACCAGACACAGGGGACTATTTATTAAAAACATAGGTCTCTGCAAAATCATAAGACCATGTATAAGAGATTACGCATGGCCTGTGCCGGAAGGTCAAGGAAGTGGGTGCCCTGATGACAAGGGAGCTGGCAAACGAAGACCCAGTGATTTGTGACTGTAACTATAATGGTCATAAGGTAGCAAAATTCCTTATTGAGTATATCCTAACCTCTACGAAAGGTGTACCGATCTGGGCATTGTCATAGAGAGTTTCGATAAAATAGACATGTTCGTAAAAATGCATACTACTTGCACTTCAACAAAAAGGCCCTATGAAACTTCATAGTTCCCTGAAATTAGCTTTGGGGATTTCCTACGCAATTTAGGTAGAGGGCAACAAAATAATCCTTTCATAGGGGCCTAAGCCATAAATGAGATAACACAGTAAGAATTAGGTTCTAACATTGTGTCGGGACCTACAGGACAAGGGCTAGTCTCAAGCATACAATTTCTATGGGGCGTTGTCCTCCCAAAGGTAACAAATGCGTACAAAGGTTTTCTTGTGTCGACGAATATTGGCATGCGAGTGTAAAGGCATTATAGAGCTTGATTGCGAGCAGGGACAAAAGTCGGCCTAAGTGATCCGACGGTGCCAAGGGAAAGGGCATCGCTCAACGGATGAAAGTTACTTTAGGGATAACAAGCTAATCTTCCCCATGAGCTCACTTTGACATGAAGGTTTGACACCTCGATGTTGACTCTTCGGGGCTATAGGATGATCCAAACCGGGGGTTGTAGTATGTTTCCAAGGGTTGGGTTGTTCAACCATTAAAGCTACACGTGAGTTGGGTTCGAAACGTACAAGACAGTTCGATCCATATCTGATGAGGACTTTAAAGCATTGAAAAGACCTTTTCCTAGTTCGAAAGGACCAGGATGGTTGCACCTCTAGTGCACCATTTATCGTGCCCATGGTAAACGTTGGGTAGGCAAGTTCAGAGCGGTTAACTACGTACTTAAAGCATCTAAGTTGTAATCTCACTTCAAGATTAGTCCTCTCCTATCCCAAATTTCCTATAGCCTATAGCAGTACAGCCGAGACAACAATAGGTTCTCTACCCTTACAGGGATAGAGCGACAAAAGTTAAGAGAATTTAAGAGAAAGTCACGGTGATGAGCCATTTATCATTACAATAGGTGTCAAAAGCATGTGTAATAGACTTGAACCTTCTTCCTACATGAACTGGTCAATTTTATCATGCACTCGCCATCTATTTTCATTGTTCAACCCTTTCTATGACAACATGAAAGAACAAAAGTTCTGCTCTCCCTTTCTATTTAGCCAACCAACTATCCAAGGGATGCAATCATGCAAAGGCAGAGCCCTTAGATGTGTCTTGCAATCAAGAGTTGGGGCCTCACATGCACGAGCCAATAGGCTTTTACTCAAGTCTTTCTTTGTTCATGGTGCGACATTCTGGTACGTAGAGGAACAGTACCAATCCATCCCGAACTTGGTTAAACTACACTATGATGACGAAATTGTAGGGGCGACTGGAGTTTTTGAGTTTACCCTCAACAGATGCTACAATTGGTTTTTCATTGCCAAATATCAAAATTGTCATGTCAGCAAGTCATATCAGCAAAATAAAACCATGCAGATTAACAAATTTGATTTGTTTTGCACAAAACAATGTTATTTTGAGGGAGAACAAAAGAAAATTTTACAATACATCACTTACAAAGATACCAAATAAGCCCCTAATTTTTTTCTTCACTGTAGAACCATAACCTTTCCCCAATTTTTGATGACGTGACAGTGAAAACCCGATTGCAACGAACTCCAGGGGTATACGAAAAACATGACTAGTCTAGGGAATAAAAAAAAAAACTCAAACTCTCTAGTTAGGGATTAAATCTAAAAAGAAAATTATAGTCTGTGGGTTATTGAACTATTTAAACCTAATAAATAAGTTTGACAATTTCTCACAAGAAAATAAATCAAATAACAATAATATGTTGTACAATTTACGGCATCAGAAAATTAGATGTACATATGACATAGTAAACAATTCAAGAAAGATGCATGATCTAGACTGCAACAAGCAAGAAAAGAGAACATGCTTATGAAGTTCTCAAAGAAAATGAGTTTTACAATCATATGGACCAAGTTAACTGGAGGTGAAGTTCTCAGATCAATACAAGGAGACGTTTTACTGGCATTAGACTGCAAATAAGTTGATGTTCATGACAAAATCACATGAGATTAAAACGAGTCACTAGAACATATCCAACCTCTATTTCAAATGTCATGATACTGAATCGCATTATATATTGCTTACTATTTGCATAGTCATATATGCTAATATGCCAAAGGATGCTCAAACAAATTTTGTAAATTTAGGATCCTTCAATGAAAATTTCTGGAGGACTCATACCCATATAATCTAATTCCATTTCCAAACACATTCTTTCCAGGAAATCACACATGCTTTTTTTATACTATTTCAACTAGTAATGGAATGTACATGCCTTGCTTCTCCCAAAAGCCATGAAGTAATTAAAATTTAAAACCATAAAATTTGGCACAAATCACAGGAATAATTTACTTGCAATGTACCGTAATCATATGCAACTTTACGTCTCATCGCCTTCAAATATGATCATGGCTATATTTTCAATCTATCGTTTGAAGAACTTAGAAAGAACAAGTTTTCAATTATTGAAATGAATAATAGCTTAGAGCACATGACTTTATTATCAACAACCAACACTGACAAATTTCTTTTTTTACATGAAATTTGTAGGAATTCATTTGAGAACAAGGGAAAAATGACAACCATACTTACTTTCGAACTTCATGAACATCTCAGGAATCCAGGTCTTCAGGAGTGAATTCAGCCTGGTTGAATGAAGAAACAAGGACAAGATGAGTCACTTTATAAAGTAGTGACAACCATAACAGGTTAATAAACATCCTGAGAAACAAGACACCATATGGACTACCTTTTGTTATGGTTTGATTTGCAGCAATATGAACGTTTGAGGGGCATCTAACTTTCATAGACTGATCCGTTCGGAGAAAATTTAATATTGGATATCAAAGCTGTCAGAAGTAGGGAGAATTACACACAATGGAAACTTAGGTAACAACAAGATCAAGTATATGAATATTCCTAGAAAAGTACATGGAAAGAAGCTACTACACATCACATTCCTTGGACGCGAGAAGGATTTTGTTTCTGTCTAACTTACAACATAATCTTTGACATCACAGAAAGCATTGATGAAGCAGCAATACATCAGCCAAGAACTTTCACTTTTGAGGAATTTACAAGGGGAACAACACACTCTGCTGACTCCATCAGAAGCTGACAAATATGGTATTAAATCACAAATAGAAAATTATTATGTCAAGTCATCAAAGCAATTAAGAGGTACAATAATAACAAGCCCAATCACTCAAGAGAATATGTGGAAAACTAATAAAACACATAGGAGACAACATTCAGCAAAATGTAGCTAAAACAAAACAGAGAAAACCTCTCCAAATCATGTCATTAGGGGAATTAAAAGATAAAACAATAACATGCCCACACTCAAGGGAATATGTGGATGAAGTGCCGCCAAGGGTCTTGGCACCATTCGACTAATAAAGCACATAGGAGAAGATATTCAGCAAAATGTACCTAAAATGAAATAGAGAAAACCTACCCAATCATTTGGTTGAGAAGAGAACAATCCACTGAGTCATGTCACCAATTCCAAGGAATGAAAGAGAACCGCACAATCTCAATATGCAGGATGTCATGCCAGTTGAACAATCCATCGCTCAGCAGGATGCCCTGTTTATATACTAAGCACAATGCCCTTTCTAGTTGAGTTCAAGATCACATAAATTCTGGAGTCTTACAAATACAATTTCTGATTTAATTAAGACGTTCAATTATTTCTCTCAAATAAATAAATAAACGAACAATGATAAGCTATATGACATCAGCAAAGTAAAGGATGTTAGTATAATAGATGCCACTTCAAGAAAGATGGATCATTCGAAGTGCAACAAAGAAGAAAAGAGCAGGATTGTTCTGAAGTTCTCAAAAATGCACTTTACTATTATATGGACAAAATTAACGCTAAGTGAAGTTCTCGGTTCAATACAAAGAACAATTTCCTTCTACTGAAACACAAATAGGTAGATGTTCACGTCAAAAGAGATCTAAAATGTTACTTGTATGATGGAACATATCCAACCACTATTTCAAATGTCATTATACTGAGTCACATTACATATACTGTTTGCAAAATCATATCATCAGCCAAAGACTACTCACAGAAATAATGTAAATTCAGGAGTGCTCAAAAGTCAAACTCCTATACTTTAATTTACATCATATTCTTTCCAAGAAAAAGAATTAATCATGGACTATCATTGCACACTTGTATACTACTCTAACCTGTAATTGCTTGTACATGCCTTGCTTCTGTTCAGATGCCATGAAGTTCGTAATACAAAAATTCAGTAGATATCACAGAGAAATTATTCCGACTTGCAATTCTTGATATGCAACTTATATGTCTCAAGCAAGATCGCAGGAGCATTTCCAATCCGTAAATGGAAGAACTTAGAGTATAAGTATATATAGATATTGATCATAGCAATAGCTTGGAGTGTGGACAACTACAATTCAGGAACAGGATGTGCATGATTGAATAACCAGCAAAAATACATAAAGCAACTAAAATATTAGCATTTAGCACAATATCATCAATGACATAGTCCGTTGCAATCGTATGACTTGTGAAAAAAACTGCACAAAGATTTCCGACAGAAAAGCTAGCAACTGTATACATGTACAAACATTCTACAGAGAAGGAAGATACTTCTTTTCATAAATAATGGAATATTCAGAAGTCAAAACTTCCCATACCTTGCAATCAAATACATTAATCAACTCCAGTCATAAACCAAAAGTAACTCTTCAGTGTGCAAAGCTTTGATATTCACATTTTTTAAACTATCAGTCATGTCTTCTTACAAGCATTTGCATTTGGAGCAAGAAAAATAATCTATCACTGTCAACAGGCAGTCAAATCCAACAACTGAACTGAAAGATACAAAGCTCAGTATTGGAGGTGCCACTCTGTGCAATCATCAAAGTCGAAACTGCTTGCACAATCCAATAATGCGTTTTGCTGATGCTCGTAACGACATATATAATTCAAACCAACAAGAAGCTCACATATAGCTGCTTCTGTCTTTCTTCTATCAGCAAAATACAAGGTCTGAAGCAGAAGAACATTAGTCCTTGCAACTATTTGTTGCTGCTCGAAGTTGCGTTCACTCTGCCACCTAATCATGTTATGCGCCAGTGGAGCCAACCACCTCAGTATCCCATCAAGAGTCTCTTTCCAATCATGGGCAAGTGGAGCATCATATATTGCAAGATTCTTGACATATGCCTTCAGATTAGTTCTAAGAGACATCCTCAAGCTCATTGGCAACATCTGATACAGATCATCCCTAGCTTCCTCACCAACTAAATGAGGATAGCGAAGCAGCTTCTCTATGACAATGATCACATTTGCATAATGCAAGGCTAGTGCAGAGCCGCCCACAGTGGAAGGAGTAGCGAAGAGAGTTAACTTGCTTTTGGGGCCAAACAGTGAACTGTTTGTCACACTAGTCTTGACTTGTCTATGATCTTCACTGAAAGGAACACCAATTTGGGCTCGTTTAACAGAACCAGAATGGTTCAGGTGCTCTCTCTTCATATTACCGTTCCGGACGCTACAACAACCTGAAACTTGGCTACTTCTGTCATCAGGATAAACATCATCATCCTCGCATTTCTGAACCGAACTGCTCAAACTAAGGCATTCCAAGAAAAGCCTTCCAGGACTTGCTCCACAAGGAATATTAAAGTAATCTGGCCGAAATAATTGCACATCACCTCTTTGTGAATCATGCATGGGTGAGGGCGTATGCTTTGTCCTCCGTCTCTCCTCTGCAGCTCTCCCAATATATCCCGAATGAAACCCGTTACTATTCTTACTGTTAAGAGCTCGTTTCGGTGGCTCTGTAGTCATCTGAACACTTGAATGCGCATCAACCCGACCAGAAACTTGCCCACAATCATCCTTCATAGGAGGAGAACCGCCAGCCAGAATGTCGAGATTCTCCTTCCTTGTAGCAGATTCCCCAAATACAACACCAATTCTAGCATAAATAGTACACAAAGTCCTCGCCAACAATTCAACAACCTTATCGTAAGTCTGGTTCCAAAGAGAAATCTCCTTAAGATGCCTCACGTCCTGCCTCTGCCAAATCACCTTCTGCTCGAAGGCGCGGCGGCTCTCCTCATGCTGGTTCTGCTGGAACTTCTTAGTGGCCTGCTCCAATTCATTCAAAACCTCCAATTCACAGTACAAATTGGAGGTGGCCTGGACGTACCTCTCCATCTTCCTCACCATTCCCTCCATGTCCTTGACCAAAAACCCCAATTCCTTGACATCAATCACACCACCCATAATATCAGAATAAACATGCTCAAACCCCTGCAACGCCGGCTCCAGGCATTTCTTCCCCAGCCTAGAAACAACACCAGCAACCCGGTTCAGGTCATCGAGCTTCTCAGCAAGAGCAAGCTCAAGAAGGCAATTCTCATCAGAGGAAACCAAATTCCTCACTCCTTCCGATTTGGAGATTTCATTTTTGAGCTTCGTAATCTCGGAATCGGTCAGGGACTTGTGAAGGTGAACGGTTTTGGACATGACATTGGCGACCTCGAAAGAGAGGATGCCCAGAACCTGCTTGGCTTCTGGGGTTCTTGGGTTTCTCTTTTTGGAAGGTTCGAGAAGAAGGGCATGCTTGAGATTGCTACTAACCTGGTTACCCATCTTCAAAATCCAAGCTTCTGCAACCATTTCTGCCCTTTTCCCTTCAAATACTTCTAAGATCTGAAGCTCTCTCGCACTACTCACTTCAAATCTGCGTGAAAGATAGCAGCAGATCTAAGAGCTGAATTCCCATGATTGCTGTCGCGAAACCTCACCACATAGCTGCCACAACCCAGAAACCAAAATGAATCAAAATCGAACCGGACCTACCGTAACTGTACTGGAAGTAAAATAGACCAATTCGAGGAAACAGACGAAAAAAATAGAGCAAAAATGGAAGAAAATGCAATACCAGAGAGAATCAAAAGCTGAGTGGAGAGGAAGATGATTGTGCTGCGGAAAGTTGGAGCAGGGAGGGGCAGAGAAATGGAGCTCGGCGTGCGACGGAGCGCGCGTGGGGGCTTGGTGTTTGTGCAGAGCACTCGATGCGATGCGGAGTGGAAAAAAAACAGAAAGCAGAGAAAAGCTGAGAGATGATAATGGAGGGAAACAAAAAAGAGAAGCGAATCAGAAGGAGACGAAGGAGCAGGAGTTGGAGAAGAAGAGGCGTTGAGGAGACGCTCACATTTGTAAAGAGAAAGGACTCATTTTTTTGAAAACTGAAAGATCCGTCCCGTCGGTCTATTTCAATGCCTTTTTTTTCAATTTCTTACGTCTGCCCCATTCTTGTTATCCTCTTTTCTTCTAATCTTTGTATTTTAGTAGAGATTAATGATGTTTTTGTTTGTACCATATAGTAAACAATAAATACTTGATTAGTGGTTGATTAAGTTTTTTTTTTTTTCTAGTATTATTTTTGAGAAATTGTTAATTTTGTTAATAATCATTTGCAAATTATAGATTCTAACAATAACCTTTGGGTCATAGCAAATTTCACAGGACTCAAATATGTAGAAGAACAATCGACTGTTGTTAGAGGTAACAATTTTGCGAGGTTGGATCGAGTTTGTTCATATTCAGATTTCTATACATAATTTGAATCTAAATCGAAAGGACTTCAGATTCGTTCGATTCTTTTATTTTGGATTTCGGGTTGAGTTGGATTTCACTATATTTTTAAAATAAAATAAAAGTCGATTGGATTTCACTTTTTAGGCATATAAATGTACAAAATTTTGTGAGTTCACCTAATCCGATCCGACCTAAAAATTTACAAGTCAAATCTGACATAATCCAACCCGAAAGTTGATCGGATCGGGGTAAAGTCGAATCGGATTTCAATTACTCCAATTTGGATTCAAATTGCCTAACTCTAACTGTCATATAGTTAGTTAAAATCTTGATTATGAGAGTGGAACAATATCAGCAGTCATTATTCCCTTCACAGGCATATGATGCGTAACACCCATAATCAACATAATTTTCTTTGACTCATTGATGTTAAGTCTAGATTTTAAAACATTCAAATGAAATGGTAGATGCATGATATCGCTATGTTATTAAGTACAATAATTAAAAATGGTAAATTTGTGGTTGCTCATTTTTGTTTATTTATGACTATTATGAATAGTCTATTCTTCATGCTTTCAAAATTTATAGTTCTCGTATGGTTGAGCAATGAGCTTGGCCCTCTCCTCTTCAAACAGGGTTGAGATTGTCAATAAGTAATTATAGTACGCTCTCCCTTTAATTTGGTCTCAAAATTTTAAGGGAAAATTACACATACCTTCTCTCTTAACTATGCTTATTACACATACTTCCCCTAAAGATCATGATGTAACTTTTACCACCCCCTGAACTATGTCCTTTAAC
>JAYMTH010003577.1:0-10742 GCA_036897465.1 Pelargonium australe | reverse complement strand
TATATATATCATTATATTGAGAGAGAGAGAGAGAGAGTTTTAGGTGAGAAACCTAAGAGAGACAATCTCAATTTGTCATAACTAAACCACGGATATAAATGAATAATAACTTCTTAATTGGGAAATCTGTAAGATGGTTACTCACATCATATGTGTCTACGAGAGCAAGAAAGTTAGTTGGGAATGCCAAGGCATATGAGGTGAAAGCTGCTAACTCGCTTTGATTTGTCTCACCAAAAGTGCAACGTAATGGATCAGACCACTGCAAACATGCAAAAATTGAACCCAGAATATGAGAATGAATTGGAAACAGAAAAAAATAGCAAATAATACATCCAGTTAAAGCCTAGCATTTTCTGAAAAGGCAGTAAAACTTAGTTTTTTTTCTAGCCAGATATTTTTATAAACAAAAAACAGATAAGTGGCAATTAATCATATCATAAGAAAAACAGTTCAAATAGACAAATTACAACACCTGAAGTTTTGTTAACCATGTCTGAACCAAACTCACGAAATCTTCACAAGTACTAGAGCCATCCTGGCTACGTAATGATTTATCTATGATCTCATCAGGGCTCTGCAAAAGACTATATAAATAAGATAAAGAATAGCCTCATACACAACTAGGAGTAAGATCCAGTTCAAATATAAATAAACAAGTGTGGATCTAACAGAAGAAGTCCAGTTGGGATCTTATTCACATTTCTAAAAGTGATAACAAATAGAAAAATTAAGATGTAAAAACACATAGCTCCTGATAACCATAGTGTAACACAGATATAACTTGCTCCTTTCAAGTATTTGTTGCAAAGAATTTATACAGGTAAACTGTGTGCAGCATAATTGTTCAGATACGTCAAGATAACATGTCAAATGAATTGAAATATATATAAATAAATATTAAAACAACAAAAAAAAAGCATTACATACCATAAATGAACTAACAAAAGCATGGGAATGCGTTCCACGAAGTGGAATCCCAAATAATTTCCCGGCAGCAACATTGCTGTGAAGACATAACAAATGAAGTGAATACCAATTCAATCACAACAAAAACCAGTAAAAATAAATAGGTAGAGAGAAGTTTCCAATCCACTGGGACCCCTTATCCATTATAAGTGTTTCATAAGACCAACAAAATAATTTGATAATGGCACAAGTGTTAAGTTCTATCAACATTTCTTTTTCCATCTTATCTCTTCTTTCTTTTTCTTTTTCTTTTTCGTGAAGCAATAATGTAAGTGTTTACAGATGATGTCTTTGTGCAAGACAAAACCTGGGTACGCAATCGTGTAGGTGGTTCCATGAAATTATAAGGGATTTTTCACAAGCACAGTATGTTTCACCTTAAAGTAAATTCTGATAACAAAGTTGCATCTAACACAGACACAGTATGTTTCACCTTAAGGTAGACTCTGATATCATCATGACATTAGTGAACAACAATATATTCTATCAAGTAAGCAATTAACAAGAACTCTGCAAGATGATGTCTCAAAGACAAAAGGAACCATCAAACCAGAGCACAATAAAAACTAGAAAGTTTCAAGAACTAGAGCCCATATTTTTTTGTTTTTTTTCTTAAAGAGATTCAAACACAAACTCAATAGCTACTCTCTCTGCGTTTCCCAAGTGGATTGATTATGACAAGCAGTGGCAGAAAGTAGTCATCGAAAGTAGATACAAGATATATTGAAATTCTATCCGAAGGACATATTTAACAAATGATAAATTATAACTGCAGGGTCCAAGATGCAACTATTGATAGCTGAAATCGAAATTACCTTGTCGCATCAAAACCTCCAACATAGCAGTATTTTGATGCAGACATCCCACCATCAGGTCCCTAAACATAAGATAAAGAGGTCCATTTGATAAAGATAAACATGGACTAGCACTGTACATGAAAGTATGAAAGATAACCAACCTGGGCCCTTCGAAGCCCAAACTCAAGTAGAAGCTTTGATTTTCCAGCAACAAACCGATGCCTTGCAGCATTTGTGGTAACTAATGATGCATAATTGATAAGGTTCACAAATGGAGTTTCCAGCAGTTGAACCACCTGGAACAACACACACATTTTGTTATTCCCTCGTTCCCTTAAAAATACCAATTATCTTCTTTGAGTTTTCCCATAATATGTCCACTACTAGATTTTGATGACTAGTAGTTAGTGAACAAAAATGGTATAGTATATCAAGGGCACTGAGTTTGTAAGTGTAGACCAGTTATTGGAGGTACTCACTGCAATTGGCCCTTCAATCCTCATTAGAGGTACCTTCGGAAAAACAACTGATCCCTCTGCAACAGCATATACCTCAACTTTAGAACAGTCCAATCCTCTAAGATAGTCGTAGAAGCCATCCTACAGTTAATCAAAATAAAGAAAAAAGATAGTTGACTAATTATTCCATGGATTAAACTATAAAATCACAATATCTAACAAAAACATCTGAAACTATCACAGGAGAAAAAAGACTGTTGTGAAAGAAAAAAATAATGTTTGCAAAATACCATGAGAACAAATAGGAAATAGAAGCAAAAAGTGAGATGATCACCAAGAATAAACATCTAGCAATAAATGATCTCAGGATTTTTAACTAACTACGCTCCTAATGATTTAGGATCAGAGCACTGGTGAAAGCTCACCCATTTTAAAATAAAGATTCAAGGTTTCTAACTAGAATAGAGTATCTAAAAGTTGAGGTGTGAAGGTAAAAGGTCTCTTACACAAAGAGAGCTGGAAATTTTAAACAACAAAAATCATGTATAATTAAGATTATATCTGAGGAAGAAGAAATTCTAGAAAAATGAATGACATCTGAAACAATACAGTCTATGTTGTCCATCAAAACAGAGTCCTGAGAGAGATAAATTGTATCAATACTCTATAAAGTTTAACATTCCACGGTCTCTTACCAGACTAGATTTATATGCTATCACCTAAAACCTTTTAGAAATGCATCAAAGGTGGCCATGCCATAGTCTCCAGGAAAGCTTCTTCTAAAAACCAACTACTTAATTTTACAATCAAGATAGTCATTCCTTCGCAGCTAGAAATGTTAGCAGCAAACCTTAGTGTGCTAAGACAAACAAAGAATAGAGTTTGGGCTGTTTACGCACAAAAATGCATATGATACTCATCATATGTGTATTACAAAGATATGCACATCATAAGGACTACATATAGAGTTTTAAAAAGAAATGATCAAGGTATTTGAACTTCAATGTCGTTTAATTGGGAGAGATTTACCTCACATGAACTAGGCAAGGATTCACGAACAAAATTGATCTCGTCTTCTGTGAATCTGAAATTAGCAATGAACCTTATGCATTCTTCCAAACCAGCAAAGATAGTGTATTCACCACGGAAGGGATTCTTCCGGAAATACAAATCAAACCTGGAAACACCATTACCATTATAAGAAACTACAGCTGAACATGCAAATGACAGCTTCACAGAACAAAGAAAAATGATAGCTTCACACATGTCCCAGAAACACAATAAGCAAAATAACCAAAGCTCTGTTCTGCTATCCAATCCAACAGTAGCACACTACTCAACTGACATCAAAGAGCCAAACTTCTTACCTCGTCTTCAATCCCCCAAATCCCGAGCAATCGAGCAACCAGACAGAAAAAATAAAAAGGAAAAAAAAAAAAAAAAAAACTCACACGGCTTTTTCTTCGTGCTTGCCGGCTTTCCAGTAAGCATAGGCCATGGTGAATTGGTATTGATCGGTGAGGAGCGGCGTAACCATGGGATTGGTGGGCCCGGGGATGTCGGAGGTAGGCGGCGGCGGCGGCGCTCCTTTGGGACCATTCGCTTGAACCTCCATTGCTAGGGTTTTTCGCTCTCTACCTCAGTGGTGGTGGATTCAGCCAGTCTTGAGCACCTGCTGTGTGTGTGTATATATATATGGTAGAGTGAGGTGAGGCGTGACGAAGAATACACGCAGAGTAGAGAGACCCAATAGATACAAGACTTCTGGGGTTGGTGGAGACGACACAGGAGAGAGACGAGAGAGAGAGAGACCGTTAAAACCAATGAGAAAATGAGTTTGTTAATATTTATAATTAATAATTAAGAGAAAATGATTTATTTGGACAAACGATAATTGTAGCGCCAACCAAGAACTCATCTATATTTCTTTTTATGCTCATCTCTTGTACCACTCTCTTACGTGGCGTCCCCTATTTTTGCTTGGACCATATTCATTTCGTAACGCCTTTTTCTTTTTTTTCATATGACATTTTTTTTTTTTTTTGAGGATTCCATTTGAATAAACTTCTTCCGTTTTTGTATTTGTTATAACACGATTTGAGCGGTTTAAGCTGTTTGATTTTCTTGAGGTTTCATATTTTGTGTCTCTCTTCCTATATTGTTTAGAATTACAAAATTATTATTATTTTGAGAAAAATAAAAGTAATCTAGATTAAAAATCAACAACTTTGAGTGTCTGAGATGTAGATTGAGATAATCTTGAACTCAATACTTTTCAATCCCAAACCAACCCGTACTTCACTTTGCTTCTCCCGAATTTGGACTTATTGATAGTTTTTTTTTTTTTTTAACACATTATTTGAGCTTTTCACACAATTCATCACTTTTTCACTTAATATTCTTGGAGATTGATGTTTGGTAACATAGAAAGTGGTTCCAGAAAGAGACAGATCAAGTCATTGTTTAGAGAACATAGTCAATTATCATTAAATGATTTATCATTATATTTTGGTCAGTTGAATCACAGAATTGACCACTTTGTGCTAGCAAAATTGAAAAAAATCATTCCAAAATATAATCATTGACCAAAATATAATCAACTGGCAAGGTTCAATTACAGCACCATCTTCATTATTTCAAACTTTCATTTTAATTTTGTTGAATAAACTCAGTACATCAAATGTATATCAGATTTTGATGTTTACAAGAACTGATGCTTCCTTGAGCAAGCAATTCATTCCAGTATATAATGTAACCGGTACATTGATTTATAACTAAATAATCGGGACAAGACCTTTGGCGCTCTACAGGAATTGTTTCCTTCATAAAACCATCGACATCATTCTGCAGATGGGGCACGAGTTCTTCTCCATCAGCCACTGCTTAATGCAGTTAAAGTGAAATTCATGCACGCAGTCGAGTTTCCCAAGATCTTCTCCATCGACAAACTCGTCCTACACATGTCAAGGGCACTATGAGCTAAGAGATGGCACCAATGACCAGAAGAGGATTTAAATTTCACAAAACGAAATACAGACACACAAATATATCACATGGATGCAGATCAAGCGTGTGTTTTGGATCTTTTTTTTTTTCTTTTTCTTTTTTCTCAAGCAATGGAAAAACAGTTGACTTGATCCTACCTGACATATACAACAACATTCATCTTCTACTGGAGGTCCTACTGCGGTATACTGATATCTCCCTCGCTCCAAATTTCTCAGGATGGCCTCTTCACTCAATCCGATAGAAACATTTTCAAACTGCTCTTCAAGGATCACAAGTTCCTGCAACTCAAATTTTTTACTTAAAAAGCAGCGATATTCCAATAATTCAAAACAACTAATGAAAACCAACGTGAAGTTGCATTTTGCTAATTTAATTTAAATAATTGTTTTGTAAGAATTTTGGATTTAATATTATTGGTCATAACTAGTTGAATATCAATCATGCTAGATATGCAATGTTTTACTGTATCAAGACATATCTTTATGAACATCAGGCTCCCAAGGAGCACCAATATATTTGATCAAAGCAACTCACCATCCAGGCATTTACCTTATCAGAGAAAACATGAAACTTAACACCCAACACACATAAGACTAGCTAAACCTTTACCTCAGATTGTAAGATGCCACCGCCAAGGACAAGTGCTGCCACTGCATCACGTACCACCTATGAAAAGTTATAAAAAGAAAAAATTGGAAGCTCCAATTAGGTGACGGATAACTAATTTTGGTAAGGAAATCAAGGAACATTAACTATTTGTCTATTTGTATATGACAGGGCTATTATATTAGTGCCTGTAACCACCAAACAGATATAGCACTGACAAAATAAGAAAAGAGGGCATTGAAATGGAAGGAAATTTTAACTATGAACTTGAAATGAGTGTCATGTTTTCTCTTGCAGTCCCAAAATGAGTGACCTCTTTCCTTTTTAGGATGTTAAATATGCGTGAATACTAACAGTATCCCTATAATAAGTTAGTATCCAGTAAGTTAGTTACAACACATGTCCATAGGGATACAAGAGGAAATGTACAACACCAACTTCTTAATTTTTCTCAATGGAAACCAAGACACTCATTTTGGGAGTAAGAAAAACAGTTACAACCAGAGATAAGTTTTGTATTCACTGGGTAATATCGGACCTTTCAGCTGGTCGTTTTGACTTATAAATGGTACATGGACCACACAACAATCCCAGCTATCATGTTCGGTTATTCCTACCTTTTAAGTATCCGTAGTAAACAAATAACTTTTTGGTGTTACCCCCTTTGTACCAAAATGAACGTCCACTTTCTTTTTTGGTTAATTAGTTATGCATGAACTACCAGCAATATCACTAATATAAGCTAGTTAGAACTCCTTGACTCTGTTACAACAAGTGCACATGACAGTATAATGAGATAAGTCTAATCCTAACTAATTTAATCTTAATGTTTACAGAAATGGGAAAGTAAACACTCATTTTGAAATGGATAGAGTATTTTTACTAAGGTACTTCCTGAAAAATAGAAGAAGCAATATGTAGAATGTATGAGGACATTGCGGACTGTACTTGCTCAAATATGGAAAAGCACTTTCAGTTCGATGAACCACATCATCTTTGAGCATGAACTTCGGGTAGCAAACAATATAAAATACTCATGGAAGGAAACATTAAAAGGTTATGGAGAATATTGTAGTTCATATTAAACTAAACACGAAGAAGTATCCCGATGTAGGGCTAGAGCTTTAATCACTCTTCTTTCTAACCTCAAGGGTCCTTTCTTCTTTTTCCATTTTCTACTCTCTTTTATCATTATATAAACTTTTCCCGTTCTAGAATATGCCGACCAAAGAATATTCCTTAAAGATGCTTTGAAGATTCTGCTTGGAAAGGAAAGTTAGATGTCCAACCCCAATTATAAAGCTGTATTATCTAACATCTTGCATTTAAAGTTCTCTTGGCAAAAATATTATCCACGAACCCTAAGAGAATATCAGTTAGTAGGAAGACTCCATCACATTTCCAGGTCTCAAGTGAAGAGACTCTACCAATCAATTACAGAAGGCCCGGTAACTGGTAAGACACTTTTACATTCTCACTTCTTTTCTGTTCTTGTTTTCATTTTGTTTTCCACCTATCATTACACCAATTTCAATTAAATCTCTCTACAGAATTCTTCGGAGAACCAATACTAACATATCTCTACAGTACATGTTTTCTGTTTTATAATAAGAAAGCATAAGAAGAACCAAATTCTAAAGATTGTGTATTCATTGCAAGCAGATTTATGCTTAATACAAACTGATCAGAACAAAATGGGAAATGGTAGCCAAAATAATGTGGGTGGAAGTACAGACGGATTCAACTGTTTAGGACACCTTAAGATTCCTAAGCTGACTTGAGTCCAAGCTTTGTGTTTATTACACTTTACCCCGATGGTAAGACTCCAGTTTTGCATTAACTCTCATTTTTTCTCTAATTTAAACTTTTCTTCTCTTCAAAATTTTCCATTCAGCATATATTATAGCATTTCTGCATCGCATGATTTATCCTTCAAATACAGTGCACAAGAAAAGAAGACGTAAAAATCATCTATTTTTGCATGTAGATTATGGAAAAAGTAGAAGGAACTGTAGAAATAGTGTCGGATTTATACCTCGGATGCCGATAAGGTTCTAGCTGGAGCAGCAAGTGGAGCTTCAGGAACACCATTAATACCAGCATCTGGAAACACAACACGGATGGCAAGTTCTGATATCCTCTGCTCATATTGCTCAACCAAATTGGGTCGAACAGCAGGAGCATTATTCTCAGAATGCCTTTCTGAGAATGAATTGCAGTTCCTTCCTTGACCATTCATCATGAGCAAATTGTATTCCACCAGAAGTTCAAAGAACGCCAGAGGAATTCCCAACAGATGTCCAGCACTTCTACAGATCTGAAACCACACCACTTAAATGAGAAAAATATCAAGAGCAAGTTCATTTAGTTTTCAGAACTGAAAATTTTAGTGAGAGGATGTGAACAATTGTGTGCTCCCGCCTCTACTACCATTTGCTTGACTACTGCACCACTTTTCTTCCCTTTTTTTGCAAAATGTATCATTCTACATTCTCTGATCATGCATATCATTGTTTTTAAGATCCATATCTGAGTTCTATCCGTATATGAGCTTAATTTATATATAAATCACAACATTATTCATAATGCAAGTTATGATTGTACATGGTTTTTTTAAACCTACAGAGGTTAGTTTAGAAACTTAATACATAAATATTGATGAAACTAATTGAGTGGAAAGCAAAATATCAAAAAACTCAGAAGTCATAGAAAGACAGAGATCAACTAAGGCATTCAACTGTAGGAATCAGAGTCACTTGATAATAGAAGGATTTACTAATTAGTTTCAAAGACGTATCCTAGAAACATAGTTGCAAACATGAATTAAATAGCATAAGGATGCATGCATTGATAAACATTTGCAATATTACTAAGCAATAAAGTGATGCATCATTGAAATAGTATAATTAACTAAATCGAATATCAAGGTGTAAAAAAATGAATGAAAGATCTAATCAAACATAAGGGGAAGAGAGAGACTGGCACACTATCAATGGAACTGAGAAACAGAATCTAGATAGTTTTGAGAAAAATAGGAAGGTCTCAAATTTTCCATTTGACCAACCAAAGAAAATATGGGCTATCGGGTGGAAGGGCAACTGCCGTAACTTCCTAACCCCAAGAAATAGAAATATCCGATTTCACCCAAATAAAATGATTGGAAAGAGAAATGATGTTGCACAATCTTAAAATATGAACAAAATTACATAGGTGCAATCTCTTTTAATTGCTGGTCTTAAGAGTCCATAACAATGAATTTTCAAGGGAAGGCTGTATAGTAACCAGTTGGACATTTGAACTCAGTACCCCATATATACAAGACTACTAACCCATCAACTCATTCATCAGTACACAACAGTGATCTCTTATAACGAGAAAATTTAGGATATCTACAAAATTAATTGGATCAAAGGACAAAATGTAGGAAGCAATGCCCCTCACACCTCACCCCAACCCTCCAGCACCATGATGATCTGCCCTAAATAAACTACCAAAAATGACAATTCGTAAGGATTCACCTTTACACGCACGTTTGATTATTAGGTGATTAAAACACTTATTATTAAGTTGGTATTTCAGGTTTCCAATTTAAAACTTACACACTTTTCCAAATGAACATTTTAAGAAAATGGCTTAAGTAACAGCAACTACATATAAAGGTAGTGAAAATTTTGAACCAAAACTAAGGATGTATGATAAGATCATGGTTAGTTGATAATCTAGTCAAAATTCTTACAAAAAATATATATGTTTCCTATAACCAAGGGGTCAAATTGTTAGCACATTACAAGGTAGATACTCATATCCTTCTCTTCAAACTTGATCACCGATGGCACCATGAGAGAATGCTTGATAAACCAAAAAGTAAGAATCATCAAAATCACATCTTACAGACATACACCATAGTCATAAACATAAAAGAAAATGTCACAATCCATCCAAAAGCCTAATCAACCATTTATTAACCCACAATGCCATACACAGAACAGAAGAACACCAAAGAGAATCATCAAAACAATGAAAATGGGTCAACCAAAGATATACATACAATTACAAAATAACACAACAACAATCCACAATAACCAAGATAATGAAAATGGGTCATACCCTTTTGGTGCGAGACTGAGAGCCGACGGAGACCCTGACGGAGTGACGATGGTTGTGCTTGAACAACCCAAGCAGCCCTTTTTACCGATCTCAGTTGGTTGGCTCCTCCGAAATCGAAGAAAGGTGGGTTCTTTATGGGGTGAACTGGGGATGGTTCGTATGTGAATTGGCGATCCATAAGAGGATGAGAATCTGTAAATTGCGAAATTTCTATTGATGGGTAGGAACCATAATTGCAGTACATGAACAGACAAGAATGGTAACGGCAGGAACTGAGCTATTCGTCTCGATCGTTCTCTCTGAACCTGCGTTTTATGGAAATACTCGCGCACCTCCTTCGTCCATATCTGGTTTCACCCAAACTTTCCTAAATTAAAATTGGAACCCCATATACATGAGCTGTGTGTGGGCGCGCGCAGATATTTTTCTATTATCTTATTCTTTTAATTTTTGATGGGTCAAGGATACATTCACCCAAGTTTTGCTCTCAAAATACATACATGATACATGATTTGAAAGATTATGATTCAATATAGTTTTTGAAAGGGTTAATTACACCAAGCTGCTATGAACTATTGACTAATGACAGATAGCTCCTATGAACTTTCGCTCTTGACAAACAGACCCTACAAACTTTACACTTAACAGAATCCGTTAATTTTTGGATGAAAAAATCACCTCTCTCCTCACATGTTTTGCATGTGACTTTTCAATTTTTTTAAATTCCCAAAATACCCTTCTTCATAACATATTCAATCAAATTGAAGAACAATGAAGAACACTTGAATTTTCCGGC
>JAYMTH010003576.1:0-10746 GCA_036897465.1 Pelargonium australe | reverse complement strand
ATGTTACTTTCTAGTGTAACGCCAATTGTAAGGCCAACTTTTGCTTTTCATGCACATTTATTTACGTGTATATATTATATACATAGGTGTATATATATAAATGATGTGTACGTATATGTGATGGTTAATGGCAAAAGGTAGGTAGTGGGTTAGTTCAACTATAAGGAATTGACCTGAAAAATGAAAAATGTTATTGGTTTTCTAATTTAGGTAAAATGATAGCTAGCAATTATAGAAAATAAGCACTTTTTATAAACATTTGCATGAATGGCACCTCCTTCTCTAACATTAATTGATCATTTTCCGGTGCCGACAATAGCGTTCGACGGCGACCTCCATGACAGTGACACTTTCTTCCGGCGATGTTGGTGCCAAGTGGACTACATAATTAATACTCATCACTAATATTGTCCACATATATAATTAGTTTGATATTTATTATTATTATTATTATTATCATTTAGAAAAATGATTTATTCATATACATATTTGTACGTAATCAAATCATATCCACTAAACAATACCGGAAATCTAGACTGTCATTCGGATGACGACATAATTGAATGATAATTTTCTAATCATCTCTAAAAAAACACGCGTCACTTATATATATATGTACCAATTAATGTAAAACACAATCTCATCACTAAGATTGTTCACATAATTAGTAGACTATCTATTTGTATGAATGAACTTATCGTGTACGCCTTTTTACTGTGTAATCAAGCGTGTCCATTAAGCTATACTAAATGGCCAAAATATTCCAGCGATGTCGAGAGAGAATTGAGTAATAGATCTCCTATCAGTTCAGCTATGTTAAAAATTTAACGCATAATTTTTTTTCATACCGATCAATATAGCATCAGTCTCATTGCTATGATTGTTCCCATACTTTGTCGGGTATCTATGAGTTTCTTATAAGAGTTTTCTTGTTGTGTGAACATTTGAGTTCATTTAGTTCAGTATGATATAGCAGTTGTAGTCAGAAAAATGAGATCCATATAAATTCTTACGGTATATAATTGATCGAACAATGAGTTATATGCCTATACTCTTAATAGTTAGTATTCATTGTGAATGCAAATTTGACAAGAATTGAGGATTTTTCATTTCTAATTTTTTTTAATACTCATTATGGCAATTCTTATTTACAAAGTACTATTAAGTTGTTGGGCTATTAATTTTGAAAGAGACATTTGGGTCATTAGAAGTATACATCAACCTTTTTATAGCCCATCTTCAACCTCCTAATAACTCTCACTCTCTCAACAGATTCCAATTAATTCTTGGTCCTCACTACTCTTAATATGTAGATCTAATATTCTAATTCAAAAAAATTAGTACTATTTCTCACAAAATAAGTGCCTTTACTTTTTTCATACTTGATTTATGATTTAGAAAAATTAGTTTGAGGTCTATATTAGTGTCACCCATTTGGTAATCCCATTACTACATTCAGTACCGACTGATTTAAATTTGAGTCCGAGTTTTGACTCAATTGCCCATTTGGTAATCCCGTTACTACTTTGAATGACTGAGCCTCACCCATGCCAATCAAATGTTGACACAATTGATATTCATACGTGCATTGTTGAATTTGTGGTTGCAAAACGTACACAGATCTATTTATTTTGTGTCTCCAACGAGTCCCAGCCGCCACCAATAAATTGACTGAGAATCATTGCTCTCTATACTTATTATCATTTGTATGCATAATTGGAGGCGCAGACAAATTGGTTGTACATTTGTACTTAATTGCTAATTCATGGCTTAAGTTTTTAATGATTGTGTATGTAATGATTAGTGTACATCATCCACAAATTCAGCAACATTCACTTTCATTGTTATTTTGTTTTCAATGGATCTATTTTAAGAAGTTGGCTAATCATTTGATTGACACAACACAACCATTTACACTTATTCACTTCACATGGTGTGGCAATATGGATCCGAACCCAAGCACCCAAAACCACATTTTTTAGTGTTCGAGTCACATATTCTATAGTCGGGCTTGGACATTTTACATGTAAAACTCAAAACTTGACCTGAAACCCACAACCCTTTTGACCATTCCAATCCGACCTTAAAGCCGAATTGCTAGCTCTAATATATACCAAACTATATTTGTACATAAATACAAAGTTAATAACCCATAAATAAGACCAAAGAATGAGAAGGAAAAAAAAAACATTAGCTTACAAAGAAGTGGATTAAATTTGTATGTATCTCAAGCTTTACTGATTTCTCAATAGTTACACAGTCAAAACAACACAACCAATGAAATATACAACTAAAAAACCCAAACTTATTTCCCAAAAAATTGCTATTTTGAGTTCATAAAACATCATACATAACAAAACCACCTAACAATGTACAGAAGAAGCTCAAAAGATCCTCTTTTTGTTCCATTTCTTTGCGAAAATCGCAGATACCTCAGTATGGAGATAGAGTGTAAGGCCTTGTTCAGTAACTCCACACGAGTTTTTGAATAAGGCGTTTACAGGAAGAGGCAAGATGTTAGGCTAACATTCTCCTCAAAGGAGGTTTTATCGGATATTTGTAACTGAAAAGATGTTTATGTCTGCAGGAGGTGATTTACCGAACATCTACTAAAAGGGATGGAAAAAACAGTGATAGAACTGTACAGTGTGCTATACAGACACGTATAAGGTCTCGAGAACTGCTTTGATTTAGCTGCAAAATAGTGTGTTCTTGTACTATGAGAGGTGATCGTACCTTCCATTTGAGTCGAGTGAAGTAGAACCGGGAGGTCTTGTAGGAGCGGATTGTGATGGAGGAGCTGGTAGGGCATACGTAAGTCGGGATGAAGAACTTTCAATTAAACCGGCAACACCAGCAGCTGCAGATTGTGCACTTGAAGGGAGGAAGAGATCGTGCTTTTGATCCTTGTACGCACTCCAAACCTGTAAAATGGATACACCGACCAAAAATGGATTAAGGTCTATCAACGGAGTTGGACAATCATACTAGTCATTTATTTCGAGCTCTTTTGCTAACCCTCCAATAATTGATGCAATTTAATTCCAAAATCTTTTGTCACGTCAGTACGTCACCAAGACTACTAGAGTTGGCAATTTGGACCCGAACCTGCGGGCATCTGGATGCTGACTCACATTTTTGCAAGTTTGGGTCTCATGAAATAGAACCGACTAATTTTCAGGTCGGGTCAGGAAACCCACCCCAATCTGCACATCTATGTAAAACCCTCATGAAACCACACCTCCTCTTGCAGGCGGGGTTTAGTCTTTCAACCCAAATCCGAAAAAAACCCGATCCAAGACATAATTTGCCAGCTATAGACTAAACCGATTAAACCAGTTGGTGGCTTTAACTAACATCCTAAATCAACATAGTCCAATCTCTCTTCAAATCTCACAATCCTAATCCCATGATACAGCAAAGAAGCTGATTTCCAAAGACTAGTCATGGTAAACTTCAAAACAGACTATAAAATTTGGCTTTACTTTCAGGCTTGTAAACTCAAAAACAAGGGACTAATCGACAAGGCACTGTAATTAAAAGTAGTAGGATAAACAAAGCATGTCACGAGAAGACTTACATCTGAGGCATTTAGAATGTCACGGACTTTAATGCAATGAGCCCCTTCTGTTCCAAATGCATGTAAAACCTGGATAAAAAATCAAACTGTATAGTTTCAGAGGTATATCTGAAAAGTGCAGGAGAAGAAGTGGAGTTAAACAAAGGTACAATTCCACCAAAACAGAACGTGGAAATTATAGTGCAAGGAAAAGTAGAAACTCTGTTGCAGGCTTGAGACAGTGTCTATCCTAATGCTAAGCTAACCAAAAGGTCCAAAACCAATTAAATAACATTAGGAATTACAAATATTCTGACCTCCACAGCAAGCACCCTGCCAATGGCTGCTTCAGATTCATTCCATTTCATCTGTGAGCAAAGTCCGTTCCTTCCCCCAGCCCTCCAATCAAGAAGGCCCAAAAGTACCTCAACAAGTCCAACCCTGCATGATTCATGCCAGTTCCTTTACTATTAATTGATGCAAGATAGAAGTGGACTTAAGACCACACGGCTATAAGGCAAATTCAATGAACATAGTAAAGCAGTTTAGAAAATAAACCTACATAATCCCTTCTTCCTGATTTTTATTTATTTAATACTACTTTTTTCCCCTTTCTGAACAGCTATACATAGCACTTGTTTCTATGAATTTCCAAACAAGATGAAAACAGGTATTTATTAGTTGACTCACTAGAATATACACAAGTAGATCAGATTTCTTTAATCTAATCTCTTATCAATATACCTATGATTATGACACTTCTTTTTCCCAAATCATAAATAACATTAGACATAAAAACTTATGATCGGATATGATGACTTGACTTGAAGAAAAACATATACTTCTAAGAACTGATACTATTTACCATGTACCTAAATGTAAGGTTTAACTTATTAAGTCACTTACTTGAGTCCTTGTGCAACAAGGGCATCTCTAGCTCGATTCCCAGCCACCACCACACGTTTTAGTGTCTCAAGAGCTAGTATGCTTCCGCCTTGCCAACCTATAGCTTTCATTAGAAGCGGAACAACCTGAAAGCAAGATTAAAATTTGAGTTCTCTACCTATCTGTGAGTGTAAAATTAAGAAATTCAAATTGGATTAGCATTTCCAGAATCAATTTTGTATCACCAAAATTACTCTATTAAGTAGATAATAATCCATTTTAATGGGGAAAAATGTATACCTGAGGTGTTCCTGCACTAGTAGCTGCCATAGCTTCAGCACATATAGTACTTGCCGCAAGTTGATGTAGGACACGTAAACAACTAAGGCGGACACGTTCTTGTGGTGTTTGTGTGGGCTGTGTTGACCCATCATCAGAATCAAAAGTTTTGTCTGCATAGTTTCCATTATCTGCTTCCCCTGATGCCATTGATCCTCGTCTCCCCTCATAGGCCACCGCAGCAACAAGTTTGGGTACATATCCAAGATATCCTACATGATCTGAAAGTGCAGGGTGTACTCGCAATAATGAAACCAAAGCAGCAGAGAGAAGCAAAGGGAGCTCAGGGTCAACAGTTTGCTTGTCATAATGAGTAGCAGCAATGGACGATAGATACTGATCTAGTAGTCCTTCCAAGAACCTTTTCGGATTTCTGAGAGGAAACTTGGGATCTTTCAGAAACAGCCTGACATAGATTCCACCAACCTGCAAAATCACGACAATTTGGCTTCACCAAACAGTACATGTATGAAGATATTTTAGTTAGCACATGAGATATATCAGGTGATACTTTTACCTGTGGCTCATCTCTCATTTCCTGTTGACCAGATGTTTGCTCAGGTACATCCCAATCAACCACACGGCCTTTAATCTGCTCCCGGTATAGATCCGATGCCATAGTTGAAATTTGCGCAGACAAGGAAGCAGCCATTGCAGGTGTCCACACAAGCTCTGGCGTCTCTGTAGTCTGTTCAAGTGAAGATACAACAGCCTCTCCAGGACCATCCCTAATAACTGATACCAGGCCATCGGGCAAAAACCTAGCAAGTGTTATAGCAACCCTAGGACCATGCATTGGCTGCCCAATAAGCTTCCCCAACAAAGAGGCTGCTGCAGCTCTTTGTTGCAAGGGAATTTCTTCTGCACAAGGTACTTTACTCAGCGACATATAATTGCTAGTCTAAAAAGGAAAGAAAAAAAGGATAAAGAGAATTACCTTGCAAGGGCAAGAGAAGTTCAAGAATGTAGACCACTCCACCATGCTTGGCGGCTGCCCAAGCAAGTTCCGCAGTGCTTGCCAGTGCATAAAGAACATGAAGAGCACCTTCACGACAACTTGGAGCAGAATGAAGCATCTGTAATAAAAGAAGGAGACTAGATCCATCGGCAACCATAGCCTCCAAACAGGGGGCATAAGTAGTTAACAGTGATAGCACAGTCAGGCAAAGTTGAGGAATGTTGCTTTCTGATGCAACAGATACAGAAAAGCATTCAAAGATGGGCAACAGCTTCTCTTTAGAAGAAAATATGGATGCCAAAGTTGGAGTGTTAGTCAGTAAGTTCTGCAAACGAAAAAAAATGTTAGGGCACGGAGATTAAAACTAAAAATGCACAAGTGGTTATGTAGAAAGTACCTTAAGTGAGGTCAGTCCAAATCGGAGATTCTTCACTAGTTCAAGTTCTTCTTTCTCTGTCACTTTCTCATCAGATTCAGAAATGGAACCATCATGATCTTGCTGTTCATCAATAGATCCATCCCCCATGTCACCCTGAAGCTCAGATGTCTTAAGGTTTGACCCATTAAGTTCACTATGAGCATCAGCATCCACATCGGCATCAGCAGCACACTGGTTGTGCACTAGATATGATATATAATCAACTAGAGCAACACAAAAGGCTTCTGGTTCACTTATCTCAAAGTCTGGTTGGTCGTTGTACACCCTCAAGTAAACATTGCCAACAAAGAGCTCTTTTGATAGTGCATTATAAGCAAATGCATGCGAGTCTTTCAAATCATATGAGCCATCAGGACCCTGGCTTACGCGTTGCTGATCCACAAATTTCAGTAGTTCGGCTCGGGTCGAAGAATTCCAAATAATCTAAAACCAAAAACAATTGCCATGTCAAACCAAAAATAGTAATTACCCACTACAGAGAATTCCCAATAATCTAGTAAAGAAGACTAATAAAAAATATATTAATATAGGGGTCAAATCCTAACCAGATATATACAACTAGTACTATTACCTCATAATGTTATCAAGATAAAGAAAACATCAATAAAATGCAAAACTCAAAGAAAAACATCTCAGCATAAATCTATAGATGTTTATATATGGCCATTGGTGCCTCCTAAACTTTTGATTAATCATTTTTTTCTGAAGTATACTTTAAGTTATTCACCCGGTTTTTCTATTTAAAAAATCACTGCACTGCTTCTACGAGTTACAAGATTTATGTACACAAAAAGTAGATTACAAACAGTCCGTCATGCAAGAAAATTAGTCCATAACAAGTTACAAAGCACTTCATTTACCTCTGGGGACTCCAAATTTGTGTTTAATCTCGATAGTAGGTCTTTAGGTAATTGATCTTTTAGCATGCTAGAAAGTTTAGGAGTTAGCAAAGCTTTAAGTGCATCAGCTGCAGCCGGATGATAAGGTGCTGAACTGTCATCGCAACACAAGCCACTAAGCCTGGACAGGGCCTGGCATGCCCGAATAGCATGCAGATTTTTTGCTCTTTGGACGCTGACACCAACCCCATGTGATTCTGTTGTATCGGATTCCTCTGCTGTTGAGTCATACTGCAGCAGCAAAGGCAAAAGGTACCTACAATTAAATTTGAAACCGTAAGTTTGGTAATGAAATGATAAGGCTTACCGGTATCATTATATAAGCAATTCAGATCTCAACTATCTAAAACCAATAGATCAGTCAAGAAACAGTAACAAGTAATGGATTCAGGTATCCGAAGATGGAAATAGTGTAAAATTTTATTTGTAAGTGGCATACAAGAAAGAAGGTGTAAGTTACATCATAAATATTACAGGAATCAGGTAGGGCAAAAAAGACCAACTAGATAGTTTCAATGTACAGACAGTACAGAGGAAGATTAAGCAACCCAGGCTGAACCAACTTAAGGAAGAATAAGAAATAGAAAGTCTGTTATGAGAACAGAGATTCAGAAGGATGTAAGAGAGCAAAGTATAGGCGCCAAAAAGAGAGGAACCAAAGCCGCCATTACAAAGTAATAAAGCACTACAACCAATACTTATACAAAATAAAACGGTAAAGTAACTGACTTACCATAACACACCAGCCTTTAATAAGGCATCCTGCAATTCAGAGGACACAGAAACATGAGCAATAGTCAGGAGAGCAGCATCAACAGCATCAGGTGCAAGCTCTAGTTCAGTGCAGTGCACAATATCCTCAATCAGCCCACTGATTTCAAGTATGTTAGCTCTGGCACTCTCAAACTGACTCAAAACAGACAAGGTCTTCATAACATTTGCAACAATGATGGCAGATGGTTCATTTGCAGGAGAAGTTGGTTGAACCACACACATGCAACGAGAAAGAAGAGTCGCAAGGATATTTACTCCATCATCCCTCACAAGCTCCTCACCATTCAGTGAAGAAGATGCACATCTGAAGGTAGAAGAACCATGAAGACAGGATAAAACTTATCAAATCTATTCATAAAAGTACAGATAAAAATTCAACAATAAAAGCTGGAGACAATTACGTTAGACACATTAGCTCTGATGCGGCAACAAGGAGAGGCGCTCTATCGGAAGAAAGAAAGTTGTTATCATCCTTGTCCACAGTAATCGCATTAAGCAACATAGGATAACCGGCATACTTAAATGGCTCCAACACATCTCCATATCGTCTGTAAAGGATACACTGTCCTCTCAATAAAAGCAACAACCTCCAAGATTGAGGACCTTGGAGACCTTGCATGGTGGCCTATAAATAAATCATGTTAGAGATGCTTAAGCAGATTTGTAGAAGTAGAAATGATGTATAATTTTTTTACTGCTTATAAATTCAACTCTGTGAAAACTATAGTAAATGTATATAATACATAATGATGTTTTATCACAATGCAGGATTATTTTACATTAGATCCTGGAAAAAAGTTATTTGGAAAACAAAGAGAGTAAAAAACCCAAGCATACTAATCAAACTTTAAAGTTTAAACTTCCTCTTATAGCCCTAAATGACTCTGCTCTAGAGCATTTGACAGGCAAAACAAGGGATGACAGCTCATAAAATATACCTAGTACACATGTTGAAGTTCATAAAATGGGGGAAATAAAAAAGCATCAAATAATGCAACTGCCATGGGTATAAAATAACACTCTAAAATCCTTGCTTATCAAATAAAGATATGTCAGATTTGTTTTTTGAGGTTTGCTTGCTATATAAATCCCTTAAGATATTAGGGCATGAAAATAACTTATGATTCATTGAGTTTTCTCTATGTTAAGCACGCTTGAAATGATTATTGGAGCCCAAGACTACCTGGAGGCGCTCGTAAGCTTTTTGTACAGCAAGAAACTTATCTCTTCCTGCTGGATTTTTGTCAGGATGATATTTCATTGCAAGTTTCCTATATTGCCGCTTGAGCTTTTCTTCATCAATATTCTCAATCTGCTTGGATATGCTAGTAACTTCCTCCTCAAAAGAATGTTTCTTATTGGCACTGTCACCAGATACATCTTCGGGAGATATCTCTAGTATTTTGCAAGCTTCTTCTTCGGATAGATCCATAGGTTTTCGTGTCAACTCTTCACGCCACATTACAAGTAGTGATTGTAAGAACTCAACATGCTCAACAATTGGCCAATTCGGAAACCTTATCTCATCACATAAGTTCCGTAGGTAATAACGGTGACACCACATTTCATCTCTTAATTGAGGATACGTCACTGGTGGCATAGGAGCATAGTCATACAGAGAATGACAGTGCTGTGACAATTTCTGGGGAAAATCACCAAGATGCTGCATAACCTGCGGGTGAGCAAAGTAGGATAGACTAGAAGTTAGACTATCATCCATTGTTTAATTAGTTTATCAAGCTAAAAACTTAAGTATAATGCAACGAGGCAGCTGAACAATGTATTGCATGGTAGCCTCCTTTGAGGTTTTCAAGTACCTGACGGATCAGATTTTCTGCTCGCATTTTGTGTGTCCAGATAATTTCTGGCGTATCTGAATCAGAGACCATTGCTGCTGCAAATGCAGCAGGACCACTGCGCTCCAATACATACAGCAATGATTCAGGGAGAAGCCCACCCAATACACTGCGTTTTGCCAATGGCAATGAAGAGGAAACTGCAGCCTCTTCACCACCGTGGAACGCTTGATGCACATGAGTCACCGAGAATAGATGGGCAATGGAGAGGAGATTAGATCCAGGGTATGCCAGAGCAAAATAAAATGCACCTGTAATATATAGTCGTATCATAGCCTTTGGATTTCGAGTAACAACAGCCTTTAGCAATGCAGCAGCTCCCTCTACAATACTAGGTTCCCCAGAAAGCATTGCCTTTTTCATGGAGTGTTTGGAGAGGAAAAGACGGAAAAAAAGGATTAGCATCTTCTTCAAATATAGGTATTAGAAACCCACGCAAGCATACAACAGTCTAATATTTAGAGACTCACACACATCAAGAAAATGACCGGGGATTAATAGTTACAGCTAAACCAAAATTTCCTCAAAGCAAATAGCAGTGAAGAAATCCACCTTTTTTACTGGTGGAAAGTAATACCTATTGATTAAGATATACAATGACAGTAAAATCACTTCACGTTTTAAATATCTGTGATGCAAAATGTCTTGATTAATGATAAGCTTCAGGAAAAACTAGGATAAAAGCAGTAATCAAACCCTCCAACACCAGATCATAAATCCAAGGATATGCCTTAATATATAATAAATAAATAAAAGGGTAAGGAAATTACCTGTGCAATGTGGGGAAGGCAACGATGACTGGACAGGATTCGTTTCACACGAGGAGTTGGGGTCACTATCTCTCCAGCATCATCCAAATCTGAATGTGCAGATACCATGCTATGTAGTATGGACAATGCTGCTTCCCCAATCTGAATACAGAACCAACATCTTAAGAAGTAGCATGACAACAGTAGAAATAAGAGCCCAAAGATACAATCCAGTTAGTGAACATAAATAGCTATAAATACAATTATATGATGTGCAGCATAAGTAAC
>JAYMTH010003575.1:0-10748 GCA_036897465.1 Pelargonium australe | reverse complement strand
GATAGTTGGGTCGAGATGTTGGCGACGGAGGGTCCGGATCATTATGCGTCGTCGACAATTTCTTTGGAATGGTATGGGTAGCCTCTGGAGTCCGGTTGGGGCTGTACAGTGGTCGAGGCCCCCTCTCAACTGCAGAGCTTTTCTTATTTGGGGATATCAGGTAGATAGGACATTCTGAGGGCTTTCCTTGTTTAGTTAGGTTGGTTCTTTTGTTATGTCGGTTTTGTTTTTTCCTTTTCTCTCGTTGGTTTTTAGTTTCGTTTTGTTTGGTTTATCCTCCTCACCACTATTGTACCTATCCCCTTGGAATGAAATTTATTTCCGGTAAAAAAAAAAAAAATTAATGACAACTATAAATATATAACCAAATACATCAACAAATTCTTGTCTCTTTCATAAATCTTTTCTATATGACTCAATATATTAAATCAAAAGTTTAAATAGTTTATGCACTTATCACATAATTTTGTTGACAGCTAATATGAAGTCAAAAGCTCCATCACTATGAGTTTATATAATATAATTTTTCCACTCATATATTAGGCAAACAAGACAACTATACATTTTGAAACAAAACACAGTACATAATAAGAAAAGAAAGATGAAGAAATCTTGCTTCCTTTATTTTCCTTTGGGAACATATCTAAATTCCAAAATCCATTCCTGTAGACACAAAATATCCACTTTCATTTGCACAAGGAAAAAAACACAAATAGAAATGTACCCAGTAGAGAGAAATTTCTTAACTATATGAAAATCAGAGCTCCATTTATGATAATCATATCATCCCAAAATAATATACAAAATATATGTAAATGTATATATATGTGGGTGGTCTATATTTTGCTTATACATGCAAGTATGTATAATAATATACTAATAATAAACAACAGAACACAAGAATATGTATGAAGCATGAATGTCCAGAAATGAAGCAAATAACATATGTGAAATCAACTATAACAATTATATATAACTAAGACAGATCATGGATCATAGAAGGGCCTTCAAAAAAGATCTCAGGAGGCCAATAGGAAGAAGTTCCACCTCCACCAGAGGTAGTGCTGCTAGCATCTCCTGGATTGCACAATGATATAGAAGTTTCAGTGAGAGATGGAGGAGCAGGAGTGGGAGTGGGAGGCAGAGCAGGTGCAGAGCAAGGAGTAGTGGGTAGTGATGGAAGACTAAGCCATGGAGATTCAGGTGGGTTATGGAGATCTCCTTGGCTCACCAGATTCTCATTGTTATTATTCAAACATGGTTGAAAACTGAAAGGGACATGTGGTGGTGGGTCTGACAAGTGAGACAATAGACTTTGGTTGTGGAGTGGTTGAGACTCAGAGGTAGCAGTTCCCAGGGATGAAAATGAGGTTGCATGGTTAACACTACTGTTCTCTAGTTGGGATAAATTTAATAGCAATGGGTTTTCCTTCACACAAGAAATGGAGTTTATTATATTCAACAGCTCCATATCTGGGATGGTGCCATTTTGGTTAGGTAGTATTGGAGCTATGCCTACAGGAGGCTGGTCAAGAATATGTTGCAAGTACTGAATCTTGGCCAAATGAACAGCCTCTGCTTGCAATCTCATGGCATGCTCATCTAATACTGGGTTATGGTACTGCTGGTCTATAATCAGGTCTCTCAGGTTGGCCAGGGCTAGGAGATTGGACAGGCTGGAAAATAGGTCAGTTCTTGGTTGGTGGGTCATTGGATCAAAACCCATCTGAATCAGCTTCTTCTTCAAGTGAGTGTTCCAGAAGTTCTTGATTTCATTATCAGTCCTCCCTGGTAAATGAGTAGCAATTGCTGACCACCTTGTGAACAAAACCATACAGCATTTATAAATTTATAATTTAGTTGATAGTAAAACTGATCAGTGATCAAGACAAGAGATCATAAATTGTTATATACTTATTATATATGTAGTAGCTAGCTAGAATTATTACTCACTTGTTTCCGAGGATGGAATGGAGATGGAGAATTGTTTGCTCCTCATCTTCAGTGAACTTGCCTCTCTTGATATCAGGCCTCAAGTAATTTGTCCATCTTAACCTACAGCTCTTCCCACATCTGTTAAGACCTGCAAGAACAAACAATACATATGAGAAATGCAATTCTACATACAAATATGCATGCATGCATGAGAGCTAGGAATTAGAGAAACTAATTAATGTTGACCTGCAAGCTTAGGAAGAGCTCTCCAGCTGCCATGGCCATGTTTCTGGATGTATTGGACAAGCTTTTGATCTTCTTCGGGAGTCCAGGGTCCTTTCTTGAGGCCATTCTCATCACAACAAGGAGACCTTCCCATTTCTGTTGGCTACCTTCCTAACAACTGCTCTGCCATGCCACCAAAACTAGTGCATTGCTATTTATAGAGAAGAACCAGTCTTGCTTCTTGTACTTCCTTACTTCAATAAAAAATATATAATGTTCCCAACTTTATGGCCAGGTGAACAATATTTGAGACATTTCTCCTCCCACTAAGTCACATACCTAGATATACCCTTTCCCCTTATTTAATGACCAATGCACTCCCTAGTCCCTACTCTATTAATTGCTCCCCTAACACTCAATATTTTCAATCTTACATGTAATTTTGACTTCAGCCCTGTTTGTCCCTCACATTTGAGATACTCCAAATTGACCATGAAACCAGAGAATGGCAAAAACCAACCTATATATAAACTACCTTGCAACAAACAAGGCATTAGTCTATCTCACAAACATTTGCATCCAGCACTATGAATTCATGGACATTATTTCGAATCTCCCAACTAAAATTAAATACGAAAAATAAGAGAAAATAATTGAATAATCAATATATAAGCATAACAAACTTGATTACCAATAGAACTAAAACCTAAATATCAAATACATGGTATTTAATTATAATGCATAACCATATTATCACAAGGATAAGATAGTAAATTGGCATGAACTAAGACTTAAAATGTAAATAATTAAAATGACGTAAAACGTGGCAGCCCACAGCTGGTTAAAGGATGTCTCTCCATGCAAGAAATGCAAATGAGATTTTGGCATTGTATGCATGGCTTCAAAGCACTTACGTCTTACGTTTTGGATTTCATGAGGAAGGAATCTACGTATTGTGCATATATATTATATAATATACTATGAATGAGTGATGACTTATGATCTGACACTGTATGAGTATATAATATGCATGGCACATCTCCATGCAGATAACTGTATATATATATAAGACAACAATCACATGGGCTCAGCCCAAACCAATACCATTACTGTTCCCACTATAAATTCTTTTACTTAACAAATCTTATATACAGCTTTCCAAAAAAAAAAAAAAAAAAACAAATCTTATATACAGTAGTACTTTACATACATATTGAAAATGAATATTAATTATTGTTCTGACTTCTGTCATTTGTAATCAATATCATTAGTCCAACTAAACAAATAGTTTCTCTATAATAATAAAAGTATAAAGTTGTGGACTTTAAACAAATCTTATAAAAATAAATTATATAAAAATAAAAAACAGAACACAAGCTTTTTTCCCCCAAAGGCACAGACCAATAATGTACAGATTTGTTCATGTATTATCTTAGGGTCATATTTCAAGCCTTGTACCAAATGACTGGTGATAAGTCCTAACAACCTAGAAACTGTTGAAAAAATATATGTTGTGTTCAATAAAGGAATACAATCATATGTACTTCTCAACAAGCAAGCTTCCTTAATCTTGCAAATTTTGACAAGTCAGTCAATAACAAATATGACAAAAAATGGCTAGAAAATTATATTAACTCAATAATAATAGTCCAAACTCAAACCAAATATAAGAAAGAAAGAAAAACATACATACATGATCATGTGCCAAATGAAAAATGCAATGCTTATAAACCATAGATATATATTACATTATATATATAATATCCATACTTAACTCTTTAGTTAATCTTCAATTCTACTCATTAAGCACATCCTAATCACCATCATTTTACATCAAAACAAGGTCAAAATATGTGTAAATCAAAAACAAATCTCAATATTCGAAACTTCCACCATTATGCAGTTTTTGATCAGCACCACCATTATGCAGTTTAGGATGCATGATCATAACTCTTATTCCTAGTTTTACAAGGACTATCTCATTTGGGTTTGTATGAAGAAAACAAAAACTCATGCTCTCAAATCACCAACCCACTTTATCACTGTTAGAATATGAACATTTGACACTGGAGGCTCAAATAAAATCACGATGTAAATAACTAGTATTGATAGAAAAAGACAAAAAAGATATATATTTTGACCGAGTTAGAGGGGAGGTTGGTGCAGCAAACACCCCAAATCAACACCAAAAAAATTCATTTCAATTTCTTTTCTGTGATCCATTCCCCTTAAGACATTCCTCACACGCTTGAGAGGATTCTTCAATGGTGTTCGTTGGTCCCTTGTCCTCATTCTCCTTGTTCTATTGTCAAATTTCCTTCCACGACCATATCAACATTTTTATTTAAATGATCCTGATAAAGTAATAGGTTATCCTCTAGTACAAGCCAGTCTTAATATTTTTAAGTTTGATTTCAGAGCCTCCAACCACTTCCTCAACTCATAGTCTTAAAGTAAATGATTTGAGTATAATCTATGAAATAATACAAATTAAGTGTATATACAGTAGGAAAAATGTTGAAGAACAGTCATTTGATTAACCACCGCTTAATACTGATACAACTATGAGGTTTAAATAGTAGTATCTATTTAATCAAGTCATATGTGCAGATTTTCAGAACACAGACTTATTTTAAAAGCTAAATTATCCTTAATACTAGAACCTATGAATACTCGAGAGTAATAAACCCAATAACCTTCACAACTTTTCGTTACTTTACGCTCTAAAATTAAAAGATATGTTCTATAAGACATTTATTTTCAAGGAAGCTAACTTAAAGATAAACCAGAGGAGGACATGGGTTTTATCACCAGTCTTTCTCCCTCTAGGAAGCTAGGTGCCAATCGGCCTTGGTATTCTTGTTAATATTCACCAATGATGGTAGCTACCACTATTTAACCATATGCTAGCTCTCTCTTTCAACCTAAACTCATATTAAAATGATTCAGTGTCAACGTCAATTACCAATAGCCAAGGAAAGTGAAAGAGACATTTTTTTCCCCAATAAATTAAACCATTCCCCCTGTTTCACACTGATCATATATAAACAAAGTAAAAAAAATAATCTAGCTATGAATTATAGTTAGCAAACGGGTCACACAATATCTCACACACAACCTACAATCGAGGTTCCTTGTCGGGTGGACCATCCGAAATTTGAATAATGGTTCTGTGATGTCAGACAAATCTTATATTTCATTTTATTTATGATCAATCTTGGTTTTCAGTGTCAGCTAAACAACTGATTTGCGTGCTTCTATGGGTTTCCAACCAACACATCTAAAAACCAGACTGGCCATCTAATTTTCAGATCCCCAAACACCTATGCATCTCTATGAATCTCCTTATTCTACAGATATGCATCTCTTCCATGGAACATTGCACACTCTTGGCATGAAATCAAACACCTACAATTAGTTCAAGTCATCAACAATTACGTATCAATTTCAATTGTTAATTAGAGACATAAGTTTCAGTACCTCCATATCTATGATTTTGTTAATCACTAAACAACTAAGAATAACAAAACAAATCAGATACAGAACCATGTGAATGTAAACGCATGTATGCATCTGCATGCATATGCATGGATGCATGGATGCAAGTGTTTTGTTGTGTGTGGACTGGTAAGTAAGGCCTATCACCATGATGTATCAATCAAGATTAACGTGTCAAAATGAACATGGAAGTGGGGACCAACAGAACCTGTTCCAGGAGTAACTTGTCTAAAGTCCCTCATGGGTAACCTAATTTAGGACTACCATAGTTTAAGGAATAGCAAGAAACCTAGTTGACTTTGAGTTAAGCCTAAGAAAATAGCAAGGTTCACTAGTTAGTCATGCCTAATACATTGATTTTAATCTTCATATCATGTAAAGATAAGATACAGAAAGAAATTAAAGGTATTCAACTTTGAGTATGTACATGTATAAATGTAAATTTTCAGTCATAAAAAAGTACGAGTATAAAATAATATGACTAGATGACAAAAATTCCAAATTGCTGATCTTCCAAATTTTATATTATTCAGATGATAATGTTAAAATATGTGTATCTAAAAATGAACAAGCAAAATCCAAACATCCGGCGAGGCTCCAATTTATATAACTACAGCCTTGTGCTCCGGTCATACAATCCTGTCAAAGATAATCAAATAATTTCAAGTATTACATCTAATACACAAGAATCATACAGACATAGTCAAACTCACCTATTTCCCCAAAATTCTGATCCAATTGTTTAAAGATCAAGTAGAGTGAAGAATTATTCATTAATTTCTTAGTACCTTCTCTCAAATAAGAAAACGTGTTCAGAGGTCATACTCCTAAAACCCTGAGAAATCTTCTTGAAAATAAAACATGATAGATACAATTTGAAATTTTAGATTTTATCTCCCATGACACAGGACTGAATAATCAGATTGGATTTTTGACAGTCTTCCATGTCCACTGATTTTATTGGCTATTTTGAACTAGTTCACCTCCCCACAACACAAAAATAGATATTGGATAGATTCTATGAGGACTTGCATATAACAAAGGTAATTTCCTGAAAGTTTATGCTTATTGTAATCAAAAGTGCAGTGAACACTTTCAAGCTGTTAGTTCAAGGTTGACAATTGCTCTTATGTCTAATTTGTTGGCTCAACTACTGCTAGCAGTGACATCATAGCCAAGCTTGGCCTAGTGATTGAGGGGGAAATATAGTTAATCAATGTTGGCAAAACAATTATATAATTTAGTTTCAATTTAATACTTGCAATAAATTGTACCACATAATTACCGGTTTTCTAGAGCTTGTCACTTTAATCAGAAAGCAACAGAATTTGAGATCACCAAACATGTAGCAAACTCGACTATGATATGTGGCAACTCAATGGGAAAGGTTCCACTCGCCAGGTCCCCAAGAAGTAGATAGTTCACAAACATCATCCTTCCATGACAAGGATTTCTTTCATTGATTCAATTTATTAAATGGTATATTACATTTCTGTTAAGATTGTACAACATGACAACATAATTAAAAAATGGAAACCCATCAAGTTGCAGCATATATATGAACCATTTCTAGGACTAGCACTGACCTGTATCTTAAACGACCAACAAGATATAAACTTTTATACAGATAAAAATAATACAACAAGGTTTGACTATTATATAACAAAAAGGAAAGCTTCACACATATATTTCTTGAAAACCTTAAGTTTAGCCTTGGCACATATTCAATATATGCTTACACAGTATGATAGAACAAAAGCAAATCTGTCTCTCGAGCTCTCAAATCCTTTAGTTTTGGACATCTTTTCCGGTATATTTATCTAATTCAAGCTAACATAACCTACATACCTAAGTTGGAATCAACAACATGAAACCTTTTTGTCTCATATGGCTTCTACACTATAGCTGCTTTGTCCATAAAGCAATCACTAGTTTGACGTATATAGATTCAGTCAAATATTATGTAATAAACGACCACATACAGCATGTTTTGCAAATAATGTAATGGTGCAAACAGTTCTGTGCTGCCAGTATTAAGAAACGACATGAGAAAAAAAAAAAAAAAAAAAAAATCTATTTTTCTGCCATGTCATTTTTAGAAATTATACAACAATCACGATAAAAAGAAAAGTTATCAGGTGGCGTTTACATAATATTAGCCATTACGCGAACATCCAGTTAGGCAAATTTGCAAAATACTGAAGTCAGAAAGTATGAGTAGTGATTAATTCCAACACTTCAAACCATAGTCTTTTGAAATGTTTGGAACTCGGTACAAGTTCATACTATTATTGACTTGAATAAACAAGCAATTTCTAATCTAGAAAATGTCAAAGACAAATTGAATTAATTAAACAAATACAAGCTTTGAATTTGTTGTGGTTTGGTACCTGGTTTACCATATGGTTTTGCTAGTATGCAGTGCAATACCACCTCATAGTTGCAACTGTGCATTCAAGTCAAAGGGGAAGAAAAAATACCCAATATATCTCATTTGGTGTTAGAAACGCCTTCATTTACTTCCTCACAAAGTGAATATCATCTTGAACATATACCAACGAATCTGAAAAGAAAAAGGTTCAGCATCAGAAATTAGTATACATATTAAATATAGCACAATTTTTCACATTATGCATGAATAGAATGAAGGGCAACTTCAGAATGTGCCCTGCCAAATAGTTTCTGATAATTTAGTCATATGCATCATTCTATCACCAAACATTTACAACAAAGCAAAAACCACAGATTCTCCTTTATTCAAATCGTTCGACTTCTTCGGAGAAAAGCACCCACAGTAGTGATACAACAGTCCCCCAGTAGCTTGTCCAATGTTTCTCATTATCAAACTTCTTTCGACACAAGTGCATTGTGTCTAATGATTTGGCCAGAATCATACCACCGGGTTCAAACTCCAAACTCTATGTGTCTTGGCATTGAAACAAGAAGCAGATTCTACAGTATCATCATCAATTCAAGCATAGAAGTAAATATTAGATGCAAGACATATGGAATAGAAAAGGCAATGAATTAGCAAATAAAGAGGCATAAAGACAAGATGGGTAAGAAAAACACCTACAATCTGAGAGAGACATTTCATCGAACAGTTGGCATGCAGTTTAACAAGGTCTCAGTAAGAAACCTCTTCCGTATTTAGGACATTAGGCAACTGAAGAGTAAATACATCTGGCGTGTTTGGTTTCCGAGAAAATGAAAATCCCAATTAATCCTTACTACTTAATTGCAACGAATTTGGAGAAGATGGAGTGAGGTTTGCAATTCCTAACTGCTTGTTTTAAAAGAAGCAACGAGAGAGAGCATGAAGCGCTAAACGCAGTGCTCACTTTGTGATCAGCAGACAAACAGTGATTAGTTTAAGGCGCCAACATTCTAAGCTCGCACTCAGTATTCAGTAATGGCCACTGGGAGTGGGAACCACCCAAATTCTTCCTAGTGGGGATTTTAGGTGGAAAATGCACCACAAATGCACATCTGATAAGTAACCAATGATGTAACTATTTGTACAAAATGACGTGTCAATGAGATATGACAAATTAATTATATCATTAATGACTTAGCGTAATTATATCACGTCACGTATATAATATATTTCATAAACCGGACGTGTCAAAAATTTATGGGATGGTGGTGGTATCATATATGTCAAGTTATTTTTTGTCGAAACTTAATTTTAAGAACAAAAATATGAAAAATATACGTGTCACATAGTCACTTTGTACAAAAAAAAAATTGTACAGTATTTGAGACATTTAGCATTTTTCTTCTAAGACATCATATTTATTTCATTTAGGTTAAATGGTTTTTTTCAGGCTAACCATGGGTTATTGAGCGAGCCCGCAATGTCGTTTTACCACACTTAAGTTTATCATCATTTGAAGATAAGTCACAGTTGAAATACATTCTCTCCAAAGAAAGATGTGTTGAGTGTGAATCGTACACAAGTGTTGCTTACAAGATAAATGGTTTTAGTTCCCCCATTCATTGCACTTTTTTTTTTTCTTTTTTTTGGTGGAGTTTAACCCTTAGTTAGGATATTACATGCATTTCATATTTTCATTTGCATTAAACTACTTTTTTTTATTTTATCCTCAGTAATCAACTGTAACACATCAGTTGTTACTCGTCAGTTATTGAGCACACGTCAAGTCATAATAGTTGTCATTTTTTATAATGAGATCGCTAAACGATGCTGATTTGCCATAAAAAAAATCTGAAATAAGTTGACCAATGACGAAGCGACTCGCACATCAAGTGAAAGGTCAACATGGATCGTAAATAAGACTTTGGGTGGAGTAGAAACTTGGACCAAAGTCAATCAAATTATGACAAACCCGAGCCCGAAGTACACGCGAAGAGAGGCTCGGTGCACCATGGTCGCGCGCCTTGATCCGCTCGCGCAACAAGCATCCGTGCGCATGCACTTTAGCGCTCCATGTCTCTCCCAGTCGCATGCACCTCCTTGTCATGGGCATTTGACTTGAGTCCATTTTTCAGTGTTTAAAGCATTTTTACGTATTTTTGGGGTTCATTCGACTTTTCTATAGATTGTTTGATTCGAATCAATTTTCTCGATGTGGCGAACATATCAAGTTCTCTCAATATTTTGAGTGAGACCATTTTCGGATAAGTCTCAGTTTGAGGCTTTGAGCTACTATAGTCTAGCCTTTTGTACTAAAATTGGAAGTGAGTTTATTCAACTTCAGATACACGTATTGGTCCTGTATCGTCAACATGTGTTGTAATGAGCTTAAAAATAATCATTTTTTACCGAACAATTTTCTCATTAAAATTCATTTACAAACTTCTATTATCATTGTGTTTTATTAAAGGGTAACATACGGATAACCTATATAAATTATTGACTTAAAACACATAACCCCCATAAATAATTGCTCTTCATGACACTTAGCCTTTTTCAACTTGTCATTTAACGGTTTTGTAGTTTGACAGTTAATTTGATGTCAAAAGACCATGATAGCCATGTTCCATTTAAATTTTGTAACCAAACAAGCCCTTAAGTGAAAATGAAAAAAAAAAAAAAAAAAAAAAAAAAAAAAAAAAAAAAACTAACC
>JAYMTH010003574.1:0-10750 GCA_036897465.1 Pelargonium australe | reverse complement strand
TCATCGACGACAAGGAGCTCCAGAGGGCTCTGTCTTCGTACAATCAGAGCTTCAGTATCCGAACCGTCCACCTCCTCATGTACCTCTTCACCAATTCCAACACCAGGAAGATCGGTGAGCTCTTCTCTCCTCCGTCGATACATATGATCGATTACTGAGTCTAGATCGCGCCGGTGCTAAATTGCGCCGCGATCGGAATCGTCGGCGATTCGATCGGCGTTGCTTTAGCGGTCTTAATTGCTCCACTAGGGGCCTGGTCAATCGCCACACGGCCCACACGCTTCCACTTGGAGGAAAAGCGCGTGCGCTCCCACCATTTTTACGCGGTTCTGCTTTATATTTTGGTTCCACGTGTCTGTCTAATAGATTAGGTGTCGATTCTTGTGGGCCCACTAATTAACTGCTTCTAATACCTGACATATTTTTTTGGTTCGTTTGAATTTGAAATTTGAATTGATTTTTGTGATTTTTTTATATTAAATTTAATTAGGACCCAAGGAGTTTACTGCAGTGTTCTACAGTCTACAGAACTGGAGGGTATGTGAATTTTATATGCATATGGATATGATCAATTCCAGTAGTGTTTGGATTTTTGTTTGGTGTTAATTTATTCAATTGGGTTTTGTTCACAGGGCATTTTCGAGAGATTTGATAAGGACAGGAGTGGCAAAATTGATATCAATGAATTGAGGGAGGCACTTTTGAGCCTGGGATTCGCTGTCTCACCCGTTGTTTTGGATTTGCTCGTCTCCAAGTTTGATAAAAGCGGAGGAAAAAATAGAGCTATTGAATACGATAACTTCATCGAGTATGTTAATTTATTTTGTTAATAAGTTAATTCGCTGTCTCATTGCACTATGGGCTTAAATGTTGTTGATCATAATCTAATAAGATCTGTTTTTTGGTGTAATGTAGGTGCTGTTTGACGGTTAAGGTAAACCCAAATCTAATTTACAACATCAGTTACTGTTTTATTGTTTATATCTATATTCAGTTTAGTTGGCATACTTTATTTGCTAGAACTCAATCCAATTTGTGGGTCAGCAGTCAATACCTTCAAATATAATAGATTTGTTTGACTGAGTTCTATCCTTCAGTAATCCCAAACGAATTGCATCGGTTTGTTAGAACTCAGTTTATCTACTGGACTATTTTTCCTCAATGTTATATTTTCCCCGGGTTTTGTTAATAATGTAATTTTGGTCCAAGCTCTTATAACTACAATATGCTACAAAGGAAATAGCAAATATACAAATGCAGACTGGTTTTCATGGATTATCATTCGGGCTCTTTTGGGTATATCTTGTGTCCTAAATCACACATATATTGCAGGGCTTAACCGAGAAGTTCAAGGAGAAGGACACTGCGTACTCTGGATCGGCCACCTTCACATATGAGAGCTTCATGCTGACTGTCCTTCCTTTCCTCATTGCATAGGATGCGACGAAGATCTTTAGACTAATTAAAGGTTTGCATATGTATTATGCTTGGTTTTGTGATTAAGTGTTTCCCTTTGAATTCTAGTTGTGAACTGAATTGATATAGATGTACTTCTTAAGCTTTTGTGAAATAAGACTTTGTTTTGTACCTCTTGATGCCCTTACTTAACTTAGCAGCTAAGTCAACTTACCTTTGTATTTCATATATATGAAGAGATTCAATATGAAATTTAACAAGTATTGGATGCACATTTTGTTTTACTATAGTAACATAACATAGTACAGGAACAAACATGTAATAACATTTGATAATGTTGTCACTTGAGTTCCTGTTTTTTATTCCAAAACTCCAAACTCTTCAACCCCTTGGAGTATATAACCAAACCCTCCTGCCATTTAGTTGCTGAAGAGGCCTTGCATCCGTCCTGAATCCCTGAAAAATAGCCATTTAACAAAAGTTCGAAATGATATTAGAGGTGGAAATTTGGATCGGATTTGGAGCGGTAAAAGAGTAATAGGAACCTGATCCGTAAGAAATTCAGGCGATTTTAGATTATAGCGTAAAATGTGTGGATTTTACCGATCTGGTCCCATCCGACTCAAAAATTGGTCGGATCTTCCCAATAGTATTTGTATGAAGTCAAGAACTTGAACCCAATTAAGAAAAACTTACATCATGAACAACACTCCTCATTGCTCTCACTTGCTCCACTGAAACAGTCCTCACCTATACAATTCATGCATGCATATTGTAGTTAGTTGATTAGAATAACATGGTGTTGTCAACATTTTAATTTTATAAAAAATCAAAATGGTGTTTTGAAATCAAGAACCTTGTGGCTTATAGTCCAAATAACACCCTCTGAGCATGGAGGGATTGTAAGAGAACCAATGTACCTATAATACTTTCTGCTCCCAAACTTAATATCACCAGGATTCACAATTCCCACTAGTTTCTCTTCTTTCCCAGCCGATTTTATGTGATGAAACAACTACCACACACAGTCAACAATTAGGAAACCAGAATAGCTTGGGGCTCGTTCAGTTGCAGAAAACAGTTTTCATTTTCATTTTTTAGTATACTATTCTCCATGGGAAACTTGGTGTATTTAGAATAGCTTGAGTGCATGTGAAAACACAATGTCATAAAGGTAACAATACCCTTGTAAGGAAAGGATCAGGATGACCATATTCGTAGACGATTGCTACAACAGCTATCCTTTCGTCGGAGCTTTGATGAACTATATGAAGCTCCAACTCGTGCCTACGATGAAAAAAAATGATGTGATTGAAAATCAAACAGAAATTACTCAAACATGTGTAAGAGAAGAATATCAAAAGGCGAAAACATGTAACCTTGAGCCATTGAAGCTGTGCTCGGAGGTTGTATGCCAATGACACCTCTGAATGTGGTAATCAGTCCTGTTTATGCTTATTTTCCCGGCATATGCTTTCCATTCCAACTAATTGTTGCACGAAATATACATTCATTTTAGTTAACAAACTCTCGAATTATCTTACAAAGCACTTGATACTATATATCTTACTGTAATATCGTGTCCCCGATTCTTGACTGTAGCAGGAGCGGGCTTGTAAGCCCTCTTTAGTTTCCCCAGATTAGGAGATATCTGCAGTTGAGTCTCCATAATATTAATAGGAGACTGTGTTTTCCCATTACCACAAGCTCGCCATTGCGGGTTAATCAGTCCCCATTCTTTTGGCCCTTTCCCGGTGCCTTCAGTATAAGTAAATGGAGTTTCATCGTCTGCACATAAAAAAAAAAAAAAAAAAACTTTACGCTAACATGTTTGTTGATACAAGAATCGCGGTACGAATGATAAGTGATGAATTAGTACTACTGTGATTTTATACATTGTTATGATCAAATTGTGCATATATTTAGGCCAATAGTGTATAGTTCTGTTTTCTTTACTGGCACCACTTTGCTATTAATATACAATATATACATGTTTGAGGAGGAAGCATATTGTTCTTTTCTTTCTTCTTTGAGCAACTAGACAGCAAAAAAGAAGAAGGAGAAGATGCTCATGTGATCTTTCAATGTGAAGTTGAGAAAAGGAATATAGTAAAACATATGAATTTTTTGTGCTTTCCTTTTTGAGAAAATACTAATGAAATGATGAAAATTACTTCGTAACGAGTACATGGCCAATTAGGTGATGTCACATCAACGATTTACACTCATATCTGCTCCCAATGAATTTGTGGGCGCGGAACACCCTACCCGGATCCATTTTGTTTGTCTTTTGACTGAGAATCTCAGCCAATATCCTGATACTCATATATATATTACTTGCTTCATTGTCAAGCAAAAACCAGACAAAACAACACATCAAGTGCAAGACATAGAAAGGCAAGCTTGAGCAAAATTTGCATAAATTTGAAATATTTAGTTCTAAACTAATCGGATGTATATCAATATGATCGTTCGAACCAATCGAACACAATTGTTAATATACTCTCAAATTATACAGTAAACAAGTGCGAAGTTTAACAAGAAAACTAGGATCAAACATGTAGCTATAACAGCGAAAACCATTTATATATGAAGAAAAAGAGATGTAGTAGTTTTGTGAGAATGTTGCATTGTAATATAATATGTAATGAAGTGAAAGTGAAAGGGAAAGAGAGCATACCAACTTCAGATTTAGAAGCATTGGAGAAGATGAGAATTAGGGAGAGGAGGGCACAATGAGCCAAAATGGTTAATAGAAACTTACTGTACATTGTTGTTTGCAGCAATGGCTTTGTTGATATGTTGAAGTCTCTTTGCTATTTTATGTTCTTTTAAAGCCTTGAAGAAGAAGAAGAAGAATATATTTTCTTGGTTGCTATAATAATCATTTACAGAATATATGACAACCTTTATATTTTCTTAATGCAATTTGGGAGTTCTTAATCCCAAAAACATTAAAACGCAACGTTGAGGTGCAATATTGCATAATGGGGGCCCAATTTTATGTTCCATAACATATAATGTACCCAACTTTTAAAATGTAGTTTCCGGGATACCTAAATTATTTACACGTCCGTCAACGGTTAGATTTAACCGAAAAATTCAATATTTTTTGTCATGTGTAGTTCACATGACCAATTAAAAACTATAATTCCCAAAATACCCTTATCTTCAAACTCTTCATCCAAACAACAAATTTAAAATGAGGATACATGCATGATGTTTCTGCAATCTTCGTTAATGGAGCAATTGTTTTCCATAGAACATTATTATTGAATATCTTAATCCTTACTTAGTCAAGAACATTCACAGAGGCCTTTTGTTTTTCAGAGATACATGAGTACTTCATTTACAGAGCCCAAATACTTTGATTAACACCACATATACTTGTTTTTCTTCTTCATCATCTTTTCACAATAGTATCTGTCCAGTTTGGTTTGGTTTGTTCTTTTTTCTAAAAAATTCTGGAAAACCCCATAATCCGGTGGCCGGAAACTTCAAAGTTTGAATATTCCAGCTGCCGGAAACTGCGTTTTCCAGAAAATAAAAATTGAGCATATTCTTGGTTTTCTTGATTGTTAAAACACAAAATTGAAATATCCAAAATCAAAAACTTAAAATCAAATACCCTAATTACAAAAACCTAAAATCCAAAGAACAAACTATCAAAATAAAAAATTACAAACTCTAACTATTAAATTTCAAAATCAAATCTCAAATTTATTTGACTAAAATCAAAACCCAAAACACACACCCATCATGTAACAGCACCAAATCAACAATGTGACAGTGTCAAATCCAGCCACCACATGCCTCAAATCCACACATTTTTGCTTCTTCTTTGTCATTGTGACTCAGAGCAGAACTTGGTGAACTGTGAGCTGAGATGGGAAGGATTGGGTTGAATAAGGATGTGAACTGTGAACTGTGAACTTGGTGAACTTGGTAATGTCATTGTGACTCAGTAGGGCATATATTCATATATAGTTCAAGGGGGAACACAGTAAGCATTTTTGGAGAAGAAGATGAATAGTACCTCTTAAGGGTAGAATGGTTATTTCACTTTGAAAGTTAACAAAGTTAGTGAATTTTTTAACTTTACGGATGAAACCAAAACTCAGGTATCACCAAAACTTGGTTTTAAAACTTAGGTAACTCATGTGTTTTGGGACCCAAAAATGGGCCCCCATATGTCATTACCCCTTAATTCAAACTGAAGAATTGTGTGAACTCACAGTAAAGAGGAGTGATCATCATCTCTCTCGTTGAAGCCGAGTAGAATGAGCTGGGTCTAGGTTTACAAAGCATCTATAAGCAACACCAAAACACAATCCCACATCGCTTCATTTAAACAAATCATAAGCTTTTATAAACAGTTGCGTTGAAGCATATGATTGTCCCTTCGGGGACATCCGATAAAATTGGAACGATACAGAGAAGATTAGCATGAACACATAGATGCTATATTTGCTGTCGAGAATGCCCTAAAGAAATTGAAAAGAGGACCAGATGGGCATTACATAGACTTTCTAGTTGGAGCATTTGAAAATATTGTTTCAGGACCTAATTATACAAGCAAAGATGAGAGATCCTAATTATTTGTACGAATTAAAACTACACTAGTAAGATTCATGTGTATTAAAGGACTTGGAATCTTTTAGATGCCATAAACCTATATTGGTTTATATGTGGTTCATGTCGATCTGATATTTAATAAGTTTGTTCAACTTCATTGTTTTGTGTCCCTTGGGGAATATGCAATTATAGGTGCTCATTTACTTTGAAAAATAATTGTAGAAACTCGTGTTTTCCTTGACAATTTGGATTCGTCCACAGTTTAAAACATTTTCTCATACTTACTGTTGATCTTGTTTATGCCTGCGATGATTTGTTCATTTCTGACTGAGGCTGATGGGAATTGGGAAGTGTCTCCAAGTTAGTGCTAAAATTTGACTTCTTTTTCTTGTTTCACAAGATTGTGTACACCCAAGTTAGTGCTAAGTTAACTGTGTTGTCTATACTTATGATTGGGTTTTCATATTTTGGGATCAGACTATACTGAAGATACACCTCCATTATGAACCTTGCTTCGTCGGGCTCCTTTTCTTTCGAGCAATTAATGGTGTTTTTCTTTTCCGACATTGTTGTCATCTTAATGTTTTTTCTTCCACTATTTGTGTGGTTCTTGTACTTTTATTCGTCCTCTCGGATTATTTAATAAATGTACCGTTTGTTGATAAAAAAAATCCTGAAGATACATACAGAGGGAGTAGCTAATTAGACGTTTATTTTTTGATGTCTTGTTAAATCCCTAATGATAATATTCACACTACTTAATAGATTGGTAAACTATGATGGATATTTAATAGATAATGTTTATTTTGATTTTGATATAGCAAGCAATGTTCACTTTATTTTTTATGGTAGTTTTGTATTATTTGACTTTAAATTTGGGTAAAATTAATGAATTAATTACCCCTAAATGATTTTTTTTTTTTTTTTTTGAAAGAAAACGTAGATACTTTATTAATTCATCGCATCACTTTCCAAAGGAGCTACAACCATAGAAGGAACTACCAACCCAATCCAACAATCAAGACCCGAAATGGACTCTGATGACTTAGCCAAAGTGTGGGCTACAGAATTTGCCGATCGGCGAACAAAATTAAATTCCATAAAACTAAAATACTTAGACAATTCTTTGATTTCACTGGTAATCAACCTGAAGGCACTGATACACTCCCCTTTGGACTGAATTGCTATGATAACCGTCAGGGTCGGCTCTTAACAGGTGCAAGGTGGGCGATCGCACAGGGCCCCGCCAAAGCCAGAGCCCCTTCAACGTCCTTTCTGGTTTTTAGCTGCAGTTTTTAACTGCGGTTTAGAACTGTAATGGTAGTTACAAAAAATCGACTCATGTCCATTTCTAACATTAAATATTCGTTCCTTTCTTTTACATGGGTAAAAAATCTTAACATTTTGATCATTACAATTTACATGTGAGAATTGAATTCAATGGCAACATAGTAATTTTAGTTCAGCCACGGTCATCTCGTTGGAGCACGACTCGTGTCTCAATCAGACCAGACTCGTGATTCACTCTCTCTTCGACTCTTCGTATTGTGCAAAAACTTTTGCTTTCATTTTAAAATTCAAATTTTCTTTAGAGATATCATTTAAACATTGAGTGCGTGTTTTTTATCAGCAAATAGTATTTTATTCGTGATTCGAAAAGAGAACGACGTACAAAGTTCTAGATAAAATTTGAAAAAACTATTACAAGATTTTACCAAAATAAATGGGGATTGAATCCAATACTCCAATTTGCACTGAGGAGAGACGAGCAATGGTTGGTAGAGTGACCAATGGAGAAGATGGAGCATTGGATTTTGCGAACGTTGACAAGAAAACTTTCCTTCTAATATTTATGGATCCATGTTATATGTTTTCACACCCTCATGTATTCGGGCTACACATGCAACCCGTCGGAAAAATTTAACGAGTATGGTGCCCCGATGTCGAACCTCATGAATGAGAAATGTGAAATAAAATTTGACCCTCACTCGAAAAAAGAACTATGAAACACCAAAAGAATTCAAAAGAGTACTCAAGCCAGTAACTTATGTGAAAACAAGTTCAAGAGCCTCAAATGTTGATAGTGGTGAGACAATGTTAGTTAAGAGATGTGAGATGTGAAGAAACGACCAAAACGAAATCACTCAAATGCTCCAAACATTAGAGAGAAATCTCCAAAAGCTTGAAGTGTGCGAGACTGTGAGTACATAGGATATACAACAAATCGGGCACTCAAAACTATAAAACTATATTATCACCATAATCGAATTTAGTCAAAAAATTACAAGACAAGAAGTCGGTAATTGTATTTTATCGAGGTTAGCCTGAGAACGGCAAAGAGCACAAGACGCGTTCCATAGCCTAAATTCTCCCCATTTTAGTCCAAATTAACACATAAAACGACTAATTACTAGTATGCGGTCCGTGCAACCCGATACCTGCATATATATGACTAAAGTATCATATTGCTAAAACTCATAACTTCAGGTCCCAAAACAACTTAAACCTCGACTAATTTATGCATAAAAATTTACATTTGTGTCCGAATAAGATTATCATTAGGCCTACTCAGGTTGCAAATCAACGTATTTCATAACTGTAACATCTAACTACGACGTCTACTAGTATAGGGCAATACAAGGCTGTTATAACACATGGACTAGATCAACCTAGAGAAAAATGGGGGATAATAATTCAGAATTGGATTATTAGTGTTGTTGAAGACCTTCGTCTGAAGATATCATTGATCAAATCTTATTTGAGACGGCCATAGAAGAAATTCTCCACGACGGTCGTCGTGCAAAGCTTTCTTGATGAAGTCATTGATCCAAAACGTTGGATTGAATGAGAAGACAACACAACGAGTCTAGATAATATTTACTATGCAGGGTACCAGAATAGAGCTTTTCGGGGCTGCAATTGAAGGTAGGGTGAAATGGTCAACATTTAAGCTACTAAATCGGACCGAGCAGCAAAATTTAGCTAGTGTTGGAAGTTTCCTTAAGGGGGGACATGGATTCCCTCGTAATCCCATTTTACCTTGAATCAATATAATTGGTTGGAATTAAACTCCCTACTTATGACATTAGAACTTTCTAAAGCATCACCTCTTAATTTTTTGTAATATGTTCATGATTGTCTAGTTTGGATGTAAGTTGGATTATAAAGCTCAAACTGAATAAAATATAAAATTCTCTATAACATGTTGGAGTTTATTACTTTATGTGAAATCTAGAATTAATTATAATTATAAATGAGATTCTTTCTACAAAAATATCTTTCCACCGTTTGTAGCATTCTGGCTTAAGTTTAGTCACTACTAACGTAGTGAATTAGTGACATCTAATTAAAATTTGAAATGTGTGTGCATGTGTTGTGCGTGCAATGTGTGTGCATGAAATTTCTCATGCAATTCGTACATTTGTTACTCTTAATCAGTTTAGCATCAAACCAATCTTTTGTTTATGTTGGCGGTGAGATAAATGATATTCTAAAGAGAACTCGCCAAAACTCCAAAAGCTACTAAACAGGATTGAGGCAGCAAAATTTGTGTTGGAAGTTTCCTAAAAGGGTGGCATGGATTCCCTAATAAGCTATATGACGCAGTAACGTAATATAGCTTAAAGGGATACAAAGGTGTAGTGAATTACTATCCACAATACAATAGATATTGTTGATCTAATACCCCAAAATAAGATATTGAACTTTGGATTAGGTCGATGATAAAATGGAACTTCTGGTGGAATACATTTCTCACCCTCTAGGAAAGTTCAAACACTAAATCTTGTTGCCTTTGTCCTGTTTATCATCTTAAGTGTTGTCTATTTCACCTTTCCTTCAGTTGCAGCTCCAGGACCTCTATTCTGGTACTCTACAAAATAAATATTATTTAGACTTGTTGTGTTGCCTTCCCATTCAATCCAACATTTTGGATCGATTACTTCATCAATAAAGCTTTGCATGACGACCGTTGTGGAGAATATCTTCCATGGCCGTCCTAGATAAAATTTGATAGATGATCCATTCAGACGAAGGTCTTTCGTTGTACTGGTGCAATTCTGAAGTACTATTCCCCCTTTATCGTGGGGGTTATCTAGTCCTTGTTTTGTAACATTGTTGTACTGCCCTATGCTAGGAAGACGTAGGTAGATGTTACGGTTATGAAATACAGATGTTGTCTTCTCAAATATAAAATCTATTGTGCCATATATCTCACAGTCCCGGTATAATTGTTTGGCATTGTAGATGTAAAAGCTATCTTGATACCCTATGAACTTGCATTGGTAAAAAAGCCACTTGGTCCAGTTGTATTCTCAAAGGTGATTCATATTACTAGAAAACCGTATTCTTGTATACCTGACCAAGAAAGAAATCACATCATTTACAAAGTGTGGATCTAGTTTGTACTATGTAATTAGTATTAACACTGCATTTGATAACTAGTTGCATGTGATATCAAAAGTGGGATCTTTAGATCTGTATTACATGTATTGAAGCTTATTGCAAATAATGTTTAGATTTAGATGTTTAGTTGAAGTTTTATTTTATTCTTTTGGTAAATAAATTGAACACGGCTTAGAAATATATGAATAATGATAGCTAACATACCTATTGTAGCCAGTTTCGTAGGTTTTGATGCCCTATCTCCTATAGCTCTTGTTTCTAGATTTGATAGTGTTATTGTTGGAAATTAAAAATAAACTTGATTAATATTGGGCTTAAGAAAATATGGAAAATTAAATGGCCCATATAGCCCATA
>JAYMTH010003573.1:0-10752 GCA_036897465.1 Pelargonium australe | reverse complement strand
AAGTTGGCTCATATTACTTTTATATATATATATATATACCACAAAAAGGTTCATGACTTAATTATTAATGAAGAGTTTTATTAAGCCTCAAAATACGAGAACACACGTTGTCATAAAAATCTTGTTGTTGTAACACACGTAGTGACTAATCATTAAAATTCTTGAATTTGGGCGGGTCGCGCCGCTCTCATCGATTCACTTGAATGAGTTTGTGTAAAATTTAATGAGGTGTCTCCACCTCAACAATTTGTCTTAACGTAATCCAAAAATAAGTTGGCTCATATTACTTTTATATATATACCACAAAGAGGTTCATGACTTAATTATTAATGAAGAGTCTTGTTAACCCTCAAAATACGAGAACACACGTTGTCATAAAAAATTTGTTGTTGTAAGAGTTTTATAGTTTAGCTTTCACATTTAGGTTATTTTTTATTGAATTCACTTAAACATTGAAATTCGATGCTAAAGAACTGCGCACACTACAAGAAAATTACATGTTTCCGACAAAATTTTCAATGGAAAAACGTCGACATTTTCATTTTCCAACGGTTTTCTTGTAGTGGCACTACAAGGTAACACCGTTAAGCAAAACGTAGGGAGGATTAGATTTCTCCTCGCGTATGAGAATAAGAATCTATAACATTGTGCAGTAGGTGCGTATGCATGAGAATTTGAGATTTCAAGTTGTGTGAATAACACAAATGAATCTCACAAGTGGGAAAAAAGATTTCATACCTCGTGGCTTACAAGAGTATTTATACTCACAAAATCAATGTGCGGAGCAATGTGTCACAACGTAATTGGTTATAGAGAATTGAAAGTGGGCTATAATGGTGCCACATGCATATCATGATGAAGTCATGAGCTCAAATGATGATTTTATACAACATATGATGATACAAAATTGATTTCATGATGAAATGGATGTCATAGTAATGATGTGGTGATGGTATCACCATCCTTGAACATGTGGGACTTGGAGAACTACAAGAAGATTCCATTTTCTCTATGTAAATACCTAGGGTGAATTTATGTTTAGCATTGTGAATGTGTTAAAGGTCCATGAAGAGGTCCCTTAATGAGGTTACGAAACATTAAGACTTTATGAGAAGATTCCAGAGGTGTTTGTGGGCTCTCGATTGTTCACTTAATTATGAGGTCTCATAAGGAGGATCGAGATGAATGAGACCCCATTGCGTGTAGCTGCGACATAATAGGAGATCACACATATTGAGGGTCTATATATGACATAATTGGAGGTGTCTTGAGGTTGACATTGATAGGCATCTCCACCAGTTTTATTTGGATAGACCCTAAAGGGAGTGGAAGTAGATCCTAAACATATCACAAATGTTTTTGAATGAGTCGCAATAGGTTACTTGAACTTTTTCTGGTCAATCGAGGCTTATAAAAGAATCAAAGGGACACTTAGGCTTGAAAAAAGAATAACATGGGTTAACTGATCCAAATCAATTAGTCTAAAATTAACTTGCGTTAAAGGGTTTCAATTTCTAATCAAAATAGTTGGAACGATTCAATTTATGGCCAGACTCTGGGTTTTGGTTGGATTTTGTTTAGCTTAGGCCAACAAGTGTGAGCTTGTGGATTACATGTATGGTTATGCGAGTGCGCCTTCACTACAATAAACTACCTTATCAAAGACGAAATCAGTGACAATGCATAAAGTGTCGCTGATCAGCTACAAATTCAATGACATAATAGCTCTGTCACGACCAACGACAGTGTCGATAGTAAAAATTGTCATTGATGGAGGCGGGAAAAATCCTGCCAAATTTTTTATGCTCCAAATTACGAGCGACGAGAAAATAGAATTATTCGTTTAGGACTAGCGACGGATTGGACCGTTGCTGAGGTTCTAAGTCGTCTTAAATTGGACGACGTCGCTTAAGCATTAAGGTTTTGCATCAACGACGAAATGTCTGTCGCTAGTGTTAAACTAAATGTGAGGCTGAGCCTCCTTCTCCTCTTTTCTCTCTATCTCTTTCTTTCTTCTCTCTCTTCCCTCTCGAAGCTCTCGACCACCATCGACTTTTCGGCCATTTTTCGGACACATAGGTAAGGCGGTTTTTTGTTAGGGTTTGTTGAGGTGGGTAATTAGAGGTTCATTTTGAACCAAATAGTTAAGGCTTTTGTTAATTTTTGTTTTTGTTTTGCAGACCTAGCCACCGCCAGTTGCCTTGCCTCCTTCCGTCGTCGCCGGTCGTAGTCGCCTGCCGTCGTTTCCTCCCTATATGCAAATCAAGGTTAGTGTTACTAATTGTTATATTTAGCTTAAATGAAAATATATATAAAAAAAACCTTGGTTAATGTTAAAGTTACTACTTGATTAATTAATTGAAAATTTTGATTTAGATTAGTGTTACTACTTGGTAAATTAATTAATGTTAGTGTTACTACTATGAAATCAGCAACAAACGATATGATCATGTCGCTAGTCCATCGCAAATGATGATTATCGACATAATTGTCCATTACTGTTATCCTTTTTTTCTTGTAGTGCTTCCATGTGGTGAGACTCGTTTGGATGGTTAAGAGGTTAAGGTTACATGTGTCAGAGACTAGGTGGACCTTCGTGTGCGTGTAAGGGAAGCAAGTTTGATTGAGTCAGTTTGTTGGCTAGAACTCAGTTACTAGATATGATATGTAGACTATCTTAAGAGACACGAGAGAGTAATAAAGTTTAGAAATCTTATCTATTACTATTACAATCAACACATAGTAATCTATGACATATGATAGGAGGTGCCACAAGCACAATTGAGTCTTCGACGACGTGTACTGGCAGGCGCGTGTTCCATGTGGCGAGCACATATTGGGCGTTTGTTTAGTCATGTTTTATCTTATTTTGTGGATATTTTTAGACTTCTTAGTCTTTTAATTTGTTCGATTTGACTCCCACTTAGACCATTCCTCTTTCTAAATTAGACTCTTTGAGGCGGATAACATTTTGAGATTTTTCGAAGGACTTCATTTTCTCCGTCTTTTATTCGGGCCCACTTCAGAAAGCGCAAGACATACTTTTTGGTTATGAATTTATAGAGAACTCATAATATATTTGAGTACATCTTTCAACTTCATTATGGATAATTTATTTATGAAATTTATTAATCATCAGTTATATTTTAACATTATGTAATTTCCGTCCTCAACGGCTTTTCAGGCTTCGGTGGGGTCATCCCCTAGTTATTTATGGAGGAGTATCTATGCGGCTCAGGGTGTAATTCGCCAACATGGGTATATGCGGGTAGGGTTCGGCGACACCATTAGAGCATGCGTGGATCCTTGGGTGCTCATGGTACCATCCTATGTCCCTCAACATTGTCCCTCTATTTCATTATACGAGTTGTTGGATGCCAAGGTAAGCGAGATTTGGGGTCCGATTACGCTTGGTTGGGATGTATCAAAGCTGCAAATTATGTTTGCTCCGGACGTGTGGAGGGAGATACTTAAAATCCCAACAAGTAGTCGAGTTGTGGAAGACAGGTGGGCTTGAGTAGATGAGAATAATGGGCTCTACTCAGTTCCTAGTGAGTATCGATCGTTAACTCGGGCGAGTGGGACAGCGGGAGGTGTCCCTCTTTGGAAGGCTTTGTGGTCAGCGCCGGTTCAAAACAAGGTAAAAGTTTTATATTGGGGAGTGTTGTCGGGTACTTTGCCGATAATGGAAAATCTGGTGTCGCGCTGGGTCGAAATACAAAGTCTTTTTCTGAGGTGTCAGCGTGAAGCTACCAGTGATGTGGGGGAGTGGTTCGGATTAGTGATTGATAGGCGTGATCAATTTCTTCTTGTTAAGGTGTTGTACATGGGCTTGGGGTTATGGAAGTTACACAATGACGAGGTTTGGCGAACCAGTGGAAGGAGGTGGCGGAGTTGGTCGGTATGATCTACTACATGATTGTTGCATGTGAGGAGCTCGGGCCAATCATGATCGCCTCTTATCGGGAGTTCCGCTCTGGCATGGCGTTGCTGCTCAAGGAAACCGTTGGTATCTGTCGGTGGCCCCGATGCTCAATTGTTCAACACTGACATGGCCAGTTTCGAGGATGTCGGTAGAACAGGTGAGGGCTTGGTTGTTAAAGACCATGCTGATCACTGTTGGGGAGGTGGTCGGGTAGGGTCGTCATGCACTTTGAGCCCCCTGCACATTGAAGCTCTCACGATTAAGGATGCCCTGAGCTGGATTATTGGTCAAGGGTGGAAATCGGTTATTGTTGAGATCGATGCTCTTCAGGTGATCTGTGGTTTGCAAACCGGAGGGGAGAAAGTTAATTCTAGTGCCTCTGGTTTGAACTTTGGGGATATATTGTTTTTTGTCGTGTTATTTTGATAACCTTCAACTTAATTATGTTGGGAGGTATGCTAATAGTGTTGTTCATGCATTAGCTAGATCGTTTGTGCCTGTAACAGAGTATATTGGATGAGTGGGGGATGATTTGTTGTACCAATTACGAGTTTGTTAACGTCCAGTTTGATTCAATAATAAAATTATTACAATTTTAACCAATCGTTGGTTAGTCCAGTGGTGCCAGGGGCTGGACTTTGGTAGGGAGGACCACGGTTCGATCCTCCACAGCCGCAATTGGGAGATATGAGAAATCCTTAACCTAGTGCGAGCCTACTCAGAAACCCCATGGTTTAGATAATAAATAAATAAATAAATAAATGTGCGTTCCAAATGGTTGACACTAGAGTCTAGTGCTTATAATTATTTCAACAATACCAGTCAAATTCAATTAAGTGATTGGAACATAAATATTTATTGTACTTTAATGAAATTAACAAAACGTGAATAACATGTCTTTCTTTTTTTCTCTGTCGTTTTGAGAGTCGGCCAGAGCTTTTGTTCGGTTTTGATTTTTAAAGTGGCGACAATCTCTTGGATTTGCATATAGCAAATTGCAGTCTCTCTCATTAAGATAGTGTGTCTTACTTTAAGAACAAGTTTTGGGTTAAGATTTTTTGCAGTGTGACGTAGACTCAGGGTAGATTTTTTATTAGTGTGCACGTAGTAGGAGGTGGTTGCAGAGAATGAGAAAGTGACTTGGAATGTGGTGGTTTGAACATGGTTATTAGATGAACTTTCAAGTTTGTTGTCAAATCAGATGGTAGACCTGATAGTTGCGAGGGGCAATTCACAAAGCTATCCATGTGGTCGCATTGAACTCCAAGTGCAGTCGTTCTTAGTTGTTCGTGCTCTTCATGCTGGAGGTGATAATTTCAGTGCCTTCAACTTGATAATTCAGGTTGATTGACACTATTTCATTGCCTTTGGTTTGATTATTTGAGATGTTTTAGCCACTGTGTCTCAATTTGGTACCATAAATTTTTTATTTCTTTTGTTTGGTCTGTGAACCGAGTGACCCATTCAGTTTGACTTTCAATTTTGTTTTGTCAGATTTTTCTAGATAGGTTGATTTGCAAGACCTTAATTTTATATCGTATTTATTATCGGTCGATATGAATTAATAAATTATTAATTTTTGCATTAAAAAAATGTGAATAACTACATAAAATTTTGAAAATATTTATAGTTAATTTCAAGAGTTGACTGATATGACCTTATATCAGTTGCACTAATGAGGTGATGACACCTCATTTAAAATCATGGATCCGGACGGGTTGTTCCGCTCCCATAAATTTACTTGGGTGAGTATAAGTGAAATTTAATGAGATGTCATTACTTCATTGGTTGGAGTAAGTTGCAACTGATATAAAATTATATCAGTCAATTCATTCACATTTTACTCTAATTTCAAATATCTCTCTCCCACTAGTTTGATTTTGTGTCACTAGAGGCAACCCTGACTAGTCCATAGTCTATACACAAAAACCGCCCTTCCACTTCACTCCATGCCTGTCGTTTTGTCACATTAAAAGGAAAAAGAAACCAAACACACAAACACAGAAAAATTAAATTCCTCTCCCTATAATGGGTAGCTCACCATCCGGCAATGCTTATCTCCCAAATCTAGAGCGACCCATTTCTTAGTTCTCTTCCCATTTCCAGGAAAAATCTTTGCTCACTCCGTTTCGATTCTCTTTGTTCTTTATACCCTCTTCAAAACTCAGTCTTTTCCCCTTTTTCTTTTCGTTTCTTGTCCTTATTTACTGCCATCAAATTTCGTTTCTTCAAAAAATTTGCAGTCTTTCTTCGAATCAGGAGACACCCATTTGGCCATCCACTGCCGAGGAGGCTTCTGGTGAGGTAATTTCGTCTGGGTTATGTTTTGTTTTTTTGAATTATGTGAACTTTTTCTGAAATTTGTTTCTTTGTGTTTTCATTGATCTGTTTTTGTTTTTAAATGTTCTAATCTTGTGGTATTGGTTTAGTTAGTGATGTTTCTGTTTTCTAGTTTATGTGGGGTTTGTGATGTTTGATTGATGGGTCTCCATGGTCTAATCCCAACCTACCCAATATTATTTTTATTGTTTCAAGTGGCTGGTCCTGTTTAGGGTTTGATGTTGAAGCTGTGGTAGTTGTTCTCTGTTAAACAAAATGAGCTGATTTTTACTTTTTTGTTGGATCTGCAAAGCTTTTTTTGGTAGAGAAAATCTTTAATGCCCACTTCGGTGTTTACTGTTATAATGCTATTATCCTAATGTGGTAGCAATTCATTGGTTAGCATTTTCATTTTCATTTTTTGTTTTTGTTGAGATGGTAAATTATGAATCTACTTATAGTAATCTTCATATGTTGTGGTTTGGTGTCCTCTTTTCTTGTTTTATTTCTCTTGATGGCATGGTCATAACTTCATATGTGGTTGCTTAGCTGTCTTAATCTGTTATTATTACCCTTGGGTGTTGTACCTCAATCTCATACAAGGTTGTGCAATTTTTTTTATTGATATTCTTGGTTATAATCTCATTCATGATGACATATAAGTTTTCTTCTGGGTTTGCATCTTATCTCTCATATTATCTGGGATTATGAGTAAGTTTTGCTTGAATCTTGAGAGATAAATCCATTGCTGTGGCAGTGTGGCTTTCAATGATCCCCATCAAGCTTGAAAGAATTGAAGAGTGATAGAGTTTTGTTGCAAGTCCTGGATTAGGGCATCTGATAGCCATGTTTTAAGGAAAAAAAAAAAAAAAAAATTGTTGAAAGAATTTAAGAGGTATAGAGTTTTGTTGCAAGTTCTGGATCTGGGCATTTGATAGTTGTGTTTTAAGGTAAAGAAAATTGTTAAAAGCTGCAAACTGTAGCTATGGTATTACTGTTTCAATTTGTAATGTGTTTTGAACTCTGGAGGTGGTTTGATTGAAGATCTGAAGTTACATTCTACTTTAATTTGTATGTGTTCTGAATGCTAGAGGTGGTTGAATTGTGAGATCCGATTTTACATTTAACTTATACAGGGCTTCCTCTGCGACCATTTTGGTACTCAACTTGGGCCCCTAAGCAATACGACGAGGTCCGACTCTTTGGTCTGAAGAATGCTGGTTTTATTTTTAAGAAGGGTGGAGACGATAGGGTCTTATTTTGATTTGATCTTACCTTTTCAGTGGGAGAGAGAGCCGTTGCTTCTTGGATTATATTCAGCCGACCATAACCTCTATGCTTAAGATATCTCAATTGTATGTTAGGCTTAATGTTTTGTTGTTTTGTGTTTCTCATTGTGTGATATCTGAATTTGATCTGCATGCCTTTCTCTTCCATGATCATTTTCAGTTGCTCTTGGTGATTTTTTGAACATAAACATTATTGAATTTCAATATATTTGAGTTGTAATTATTTATAATTATTCCTCTTACATACCCGTACCTAGTCTATTTGGAAAATAATTGTACTGTCGCACCGGGTACTCACAAGTCATACCCATACTTGTGCTTCATTGGTTTCTGTATAACATATATTTTTTCTTGTTAATTTTCTTTTGTAGGTTCCTTTTAGTTAGTTCTTAATTATGGAAGGAGAAACATCATGGGTAAGTCATTACTACAATGAAACGGCAAGAGGTGCTAGAGATTTTGATTCATTCTCAGAGCTTAGTGATGAAGGTGGTAAAGAAGTTGGTGCAGTTTCTGTGGATTTAATCCTCCCTGATGACCTGTTGGAAAGAATCTTGGCTTATCTCCCTATTGCAAGTATTTTCAGAGCAGGTTCTGTTTGCAAAAGGTGGCACGAGCTAGTTAGGTCAAGAAGGTTTTTATGGAACTCTTCACATGTCCTGTCACAGAAGCCTTGGTATTTCATGTTTACAAGCTCTGATGAACCGATTGGTTATGCTTGTGATCCCATCCTCCGGAAGTGGTACAGCATTGATCTCCCCTGCATTCAGGCATCGAATTGGTTTGTTACTTCTTCTTGTGGTCTGGTTTGTTTCATGGACTATGACAGTAGAAGCGAGTTATACGTATGCAATCCCATCACCAGGTACTGCAGGAAACTTGAGGATCCACCAGCTCCCAAATATTCTGATTACAGTGCAGTTGGGATCTCAGTAAACAGAGTGTCACATGGTTATACTGTGTCAATTGTCAAGTCTAAACAAGTCCCTGACGATTTTTTCCAGTGGGAGCTCTCGATCAATGTTTATGATTCAGAAACAATGACGTGGATGAACTCCTGGGGAGAGGTGTTGAATGGGTGGAGAGGTGGTGATGATAGTGTGATTTGTGATGAGGTTTTGTACTTCTTGATTTATTCTACCGGGGGTGGAGTGGGTTTCGGTGGCCCAGAAAATCGTCATGGGCTTATTGCTTATAATCTTTCTAGCCGAACTCCCAGAAGTTCGTTGATGAGGAACTTTATTCCAGTACCTTGTCCTCTTACATGTGGGCGTTTGATGAACCTTAAAGAGAAGCTGGTAATGGTGGGCGGAATCGGGAAACAAGATCGGCCTGACATAATCAAAGGAATTGGCATATGGGTTTTAAAGGGCAAGGAGTGGCAAGAGGTTGCCCGTATGCCTCATAAGTTCTTTCAAGGATTCGGGGAGTTTGATGATGTTTTTGCAAGCAGTGGCACAGGTGATCTCATATACATACAAAGCTATGGGGCTCCCACACTTCTTGTTTATGATATGAACCACAAACATTGGAAATGGTCACAGAAATGCCCAGTGACGAAAAGGTTCCCTCTTCAACTCTTCACCGGTTTTTGCTTTGAACCCAGACTTGAAATTGCTCCTTGATGATTGATCTATTAGGGTGTCATAACCAATTTGTTGGTGAGAATTTATTGTTTTTATTTCACCTCTATTTTCTGCAAATCCTAAAGCTATTGTGTTGAGAATTTTATAGAATGTGATCCGACAGGACGGACAGATGAAAAATGAGAATGTTATTCTTTTGCATTGGGAGTAAATACAAATTTGTGAACTTTCTACCAATGAATTGATTGTCTTGGTGTAAACTGTCTTATGGATTCAATTCAATTCTATTATGTGTACATGAGACTCTGATGCAGAAAACCACACTCTCAAGTTGATGAATGTGATGCACAACAATCATGGGGATGGGTGGTGGCTTCCACAGTCCTTGGAAAAGTGTGGGTATGTATCTGTATCTTGTTTCCTTCATGTGTTGATTTGGTGCAATTTTCATTAAGCATGTCAAATCTAGAGGAGAAGATGGTGCCTTCACTCACACTCAAATAGTCAAATGTATGTGTAGTGTAGGGATGGGTTCCCATGCTTGTGCAACAGTGATGCCATATATATATATATAAATTAGGTAGCTCTTGAGTTGTCACTGTGTTGAGAATGCCATGTGGATGTGGATGTGGATGTGGATGTCTGTTGTGCACATTGATTTTGGCTCTGAATAAGTTGCTTTCTTAGGATTTAGGGCTCCACCACCAACAACTCCAGGCCATACTCAATGCCAGCTTGTTCTGTACTGTTGCTATGTGGTTTCAATGTACTTTTCTATCAATTTTTGTTTGTTTATTTTTCCTTTTCATTTTGGATGTATTGTAGCAGTGACTGAGTAGTGAGTACTGAGTAGTCTCTCTTTACCATCCAAAATCATAAATCATTTAACAGTATCAAGTCTGACAATTTGTTAGAGGAGGGTAAGAAACAATGTATTGTCTGTTTTCTTCAATTAACACAAAACCGATATGGTGTGCAAAGTCCTTGGCCGTGCTATCTTGTGGCGTGCAATTCTTAAGCATCGTAGCTCAAGTGCCCGAGTGAATTTTAATTCATAAATACTCTAATGCTGTGTTTGGGAATCAGCATTTCATTTGAAAAAATGCTGGATTTGGCCCAAATCCAGTGTTTGAGAAACTTAAAAATTTGGATTTGGATTTGGTCCAAATCCAACTCAAATTAAAAGCTTCATGTAACACAGAATTTCAAATCCTCTCAAATACCCTGTCATTTGAATTGATCCCGTGAGTCTCTATCTCCTCTCCATCAACGACGATTCAAGGCGACACCGGTCTCATCTCCTCCAGGCGAGCCAAGCTCGCCGTCCATCTCCCGTGTAAGACGTGGTTGTCGACGGTAGCGAGCAAGCATATCGCCGGCGGAGCCTCTCTTTCTACTTCAGGGAAATTTCCTTCAACGAGCAAGGCTCGATCTTCCTTCAACGAGCACCGGGAGCAACCTCAACTTCTCGGCCTACACCAATCGAGCAAGGCTCGAACTCCTCCGCCGGAGCCGAAGCCCTCAAAAGTAACGAGTTGAAACCTTCTGTTCATTCGTATTTCGCAGCTAGGTGATTTGATACTAAATTTATCTCTTCTTGTACTTTTTGTGTGATTAATTGTCCATTGGAGAG
>JAYMTH010003572.1:0-10752 GCA_036897465.1 Pelargonium australe | reverse complement strand
TGATCTTCAGAAGTGGTATGTGTAATATTGCTATCTAACAGGGGAGGTATATGTAATTATCCCTATAAATAAAAAACAACTTACCATAAATGATGCAACTTGCAAACTACTGAATTGTTTTCAAAATTCTACCCCCAACGGTCACCATAATATCTCGTTGCTATGCGCAATAATATCACATGTAGTAAACACCGCAACATCTCCTTTTGCATCATTAGTTTCTACATAAAAACTGAATTAAATACTTTCAAAGAAAAAAAAAGTGAATTAAATAAATTCACGAAATTCTCCAAATAAGAAACCCATCACACTCGCACTCTGTTACTGCAAATGCATTTATTATTCTTTAAAATTTGTCGTCTTTGAAAAGAAAAAAAAAAAAAAAAAACTGCTCAAATGAATGATGCGCGTTCTCCTCTTCTTTGCCGGTATCTATCAGTGTCACTTTCTCTCTTCCACATTTGATTTACTCACAATTTACAAACTGTATATAAATCTGAGTAATGTGCAGACAGTAAAGGTCTTCAATTTTGATTTTTGGAACGTTTTGCCGCTGTAAGTATCTGTAACAGCTACAGCTTCTAATATTTATGCCCCTGCAAATGTATTTTCATTCTCTTCCCTTTTCTTTTCCAGTTCCTGCAAGGACCCATCTCAGAGAATAAGCAGCAGGAATGGAAAATGGGGCTGGGGTTGGTGAGATGGGCTTCAAGCTGCAGCTGCTGGTGTGGTGGGTTTATGTTTTGATGGGTTTGGTTATGTGCAAATGGGTTGATGGGGCTCATTATACAAATGTTACAGAGTTTTCAGAGCTCTCTGAGTTCCCAGAGTTCCATAATTTGGTCAGTTATGGTGTCTCCAAGACACCGTTGATGGTGGGTCTAACTCTTATTAATGGAGCTGCTGCCAAAGGAGCAGGTATTTTTTATTTTTTTTTGGATTTTAAATTTGTTTTTCTTTTCTCTGGGTTGTCTAATTTTTCTTTCGTTTTTCAGTTGTTACACATAAAGATTGAAACTTGCTCAATAACTTGCAATTTTGTTTTTAAAAATATACATGTTTATGTTGAATGCTATATGCTGATTATGTTTTACTTTGTCTTGCTTTGTGTAGTGTCTGATTTCTTATTGCTTTTTGAAATATGCGATGCTAAATTAGATAACATGTTCCAGTTTCATGATCTTTGTGTTTGACATGCAGTTTGCCTGGACGGGACATTGCCAGGTTACCATATACATCGAGGATATGGGTCGGGAGCTTATAGTTGGCTTATTCAGTTGGAGGTATGATCCGAACTCAGGGCACTAAGATATATCTATCTTTATCATTGTCAATAGTTGTCTGTCAAAGTAGCAATTATCTACTCATATCTAGTTCCTGACATTGAAAACATTTATTTCATCTCTTTTGTTTGAACCTAAGTTGGATAATATTGCTGCTTGAAACTAGCTGTCTTGATAAGTGATAGTAACAATCATCAATTCATTTCGAGTTCTTCAAACGGATAATATGTCTTTCATGTGTTTCCTTATTTTTTTACCCGAAGTTGGACAACAAAGCTGCTTGGAACTTGCTGTCATAATAAGTAGTAGTTGCAATCATGTATCTTAGTCCCTTACTCCTTTGGTTATATGTAACAATTATGCTGTGGAAAGTGTTTAGATACTTAATACAACAATTTTCTTTTGCTTATCATCACCAAATATCATGTAAAGTGAACTAGCCTTGCTAGTAAAACCACTTTCCAATAGGGGCTTCATTTCATTTTAAGGTAGCTTTACTTCCCAAGGTGTGAATGAGATTTGACTTATTCTCAAAATGAATATCTTTGGCACAAGATAAAATTTCAAATGTTAGAACCAATTCAACTAAAAGCTTAAGCTAATAGTTGAGGACCCAATTGTAGTTATATACTCTAGCATCATAGTTATCAAAAACTGGAAAATAAGTGGGATCCGGACCTTAGGTCCCTTAGCTAGTTAACTGCAGGTAAGTTTCTATTGTTCTTAGGAATTTAGATTTAAGCTTATCCTAATGTTATTGCAATTACATTAAGGCAGATTGATATTATTAGTACTTTTTATTGCCCACTGCAGCTCTACGCTATACTTCTCTTTCTCAGCATTTGCATCTCTCTTTCAGAAGTACCAATAGCATGTTGTTTTGATTACAGGGAGGAGGATGGTGTAACACAATTAGAAGTTGTGTTTACAGAAAGAAAACTCGTCGTGGTTCATCAATATACATGGAAAAGCAGATACCATTTGTAGGGATTTTAAGCAACAAAGCAGAAGAAAATCCTGGTCATAGTTCTTGCAGCATAATTTGTTATCATCATGTAAACTAATTTTCAACATAGTACTTACCCTTTCCCTGGATCAAACTTCAATCCATGCAGATTTCTATAATTGGAATAGAGTCAAGGTTCGTTACTGTGATGGAGCTTCTTTTGGTGGGGATAGTCAAAATGAGGTCGGTAAAATTATAAAAAATATACATCTTACTTCATTTAATACCTTTGTTTTTGTACACGATCCTTAGCTTCATCTTTCTATTTTTTAAAATTAATTTATGTCAAATTCTACGTAGCTGTTCAGTTGCAGGACAATGATGGTCCTTTACTCTAAAATACATGATACATGGGGTTGGCTATGTGGATCCTTGTTCACCATTTACCCCCATTTCACTTGACATCTATGATAAATTCTTGTTAACTGCCTCTTTCTTTTTCTCTCCCTCATTTTAGGTGTTCTATGAGTCCTTTTGGTTCCTTGGACTTGAATCTTACAACTCCTTATAATGCCGGGTTGATGTCCACATATATCTGGATAAATTTTGGTCATTGTGCCCTTACATGGTGATAACTATGTTTAAACTTTAAACATACGGATTGGCTGACAGCCTGACATACCATCCAAAGAACAATCTTTGGGTTTACTTATATGATAACTGAGCAACTTACTAGAGAAAAAAAATTGCTTAGGCAATATACGAGGGCAGTATATGTTATATTAGTCTCTGTTTATTTATATTGATTATATCACTTATCCATGCCTCTGGCTGATAAATAGTGATGCCATAATTGCTTGTCAGGCAGCCCAACTATACTTCCGAGGACAACGCATCTGGTCAGCTGCAATGGAAGAATTGATGTCAAAGGGAATGCGCCATGCTAATCAGGTTTGTATTTTGCAGTCCATGACCTTTCATTTTGTGCACTTGACTCTTCTGTAATTTTAAAGTCACTTCTTGATCTTCTAGGCTCTTCTTTCTGGATGTTCTGCTGGGGGTCTAGCATCTATACTGCATTGTGATGAATTCCGAGAGTTGTTTCCACGAACTACAAGAGTCAAGTGCCTGAGTGACGCGGGATTATTTCTTGACACGTAAAATCCAGATAGTTTTTCATCATTTCCATTAATTATTCTTGTGTTGTACTTCTGCTGCTTATGGTTCTCATGTAAAATTGCAGACTTGATGTATCTGGTCAGCGAGCTTTGAGAAAAATGTTTGGAGGTGTAGTGAGTCTACAGGTACTCACGTTTTCTCTTTACTGATTTCATGGTAATAAATAGGTTACTGTTACCCATTAATGGAATAATAGCAACATATATGCCATCAAACTGCTTTCTGTAACAGTGTTTTTTCATCATTCAAACCTTAATTTTTTTTTTTTTTTTTTTTTTTTTTTTCCTGATAGTTATGAGCATCTTGACCACTTAAAAGAATGCTTTCGCCCAAATAACAGTGTTCAGCTATATATTTGTTGTGTGCTTGCAAGCTCATGGGATATTAATCCATGTATTAGAGTTGTGCAATTTCTTATGGGGAGATGCAGTACATTGGATCATTTTGCCCTCCAATTTTTTTAACAGAAACAAACTAGGTGGATTTATTATCTACCTTTCTTTGCTCTACTTGACCAAGTCATGCTTTGATGGGGAGAAATTGCTCCTCTGATATTGTGATTGTCATTGAGTCTGAAGGTCGTAAGCAATGATTTGTAAATTTTGATATGGATACATGATCTACAAGGTGGATACATTATCTACCTATCTTTGCTCTACTTGACCAAGTCATGCTTTGATGAAAGAAATTGCTCATCTGATATTCTGATTGTCATTGAGTCTGAAGGTCCTAAGCTATGATTTGTTGATTTTGATATGGATACATGATCTCAGGCATTACAGCTTTGAAACTTAACGCTAGGACACTGATAAATATTGTTTTCTTTAGTTAATAGTATGAAACATATTCATGTATAACTATGTGAAAGTTTACTGACAAGTATTCATATCCCGTAAGAAATCACTTTTCTTTTAGGTCAAGAGTGAATTTTTGTTTAAGCGTGCAAACGAGTGTTGACAATGAAATGCATTCATCTGATCATTTTGCACTTGGTCATTGACTTTTCATGTAGCACAGATGATATGTTATGAAATAAAATTTAATATTTTCTTATTTTGCAGGGTGTCCAAAAGATCCTGCCAAGGAGTTGTACCGTACGCCTTCATCCAACTTTGGTAGTTTTCCAATGCTCTTATCTTTTATCTGTTAATCAAATTCATCATTAGAATGGAACAACTGACATATAAGATCTTTCTCAATAATTAATTGGTTGCTTTTCATCTTCAGTGTTTCTTCCCTCAGAACCTCATTGCCAGTGTTAAGACTCCACTTTTCATTCTCAATACAGCCTATGATACGTGGCAGGTGAGCCCCCATATTTCTATGGTCCAATTTAATTTAGCTTACAATGCAAAAGAAAGAAAAAAAGGTCAATATTAACATAACTGAGAAAGATGCCTCGAAAACAGTTGCCCACAAAAAAAAAAAAAAAAAAAAAAAAAAAAAAAAAAAACGCATGCAATGGTTTCTACTGATCCTGTTAGTGATACTTTACCTTCCTGATGAACTAAATTGTGTAAGATAAATAATCTGTTCCTGTGAGGTTTTTGGTTCATCAAATGAACTATTAAAAAGATGTCTTTGTTGTGCATAGCAGTCTGTAGTTATAATTTGTACTCAGCCAAGCCCTTAGACATTTTGTGACTTGGCCAAGGAATGTACGTCTTACTAATTTGTGTGGTAGTAATTTCAATTTCAAGACAACTAAATAGTCTAATTTTGGTTTCCTTTCTATTTATTAGGTTCAGGAAAGCATAGCTCCACCATCAGCCGATCCTCAGGGATATTGGCATGACTGCAAGCTAAATAATGCACGTTGCAGTGGCTCTCAAATTCAATTTTTGCAAGGTGATTAAATCAGTTCTGTTAGTCTTTTTCTTTGTGACCGATGTTGGTTTTCCTAGATTTATTGCTCAGTGCTCTCTAGGCTTTAGATTCAACATCTGCATCAAATATGATCATGACATTTATTACTGTCTATTCCTTGACCAAAGCAGGTTTCAGGAACCAAATGCTCAATGCTGTGAAACGCTTCTCAAAGTTCCGTAAAAATGGATTATTTTTAAATTCATGCTTTGCTCATTGCCAGTCTGAGAGACAGGATACATGGTTTTCTCAAGCATCACCTCATATTGGAAACAAGGCATGTCCAAACTACTTAATTCTCTAGTTCTATTCTAGCATGTTTAATAGAATTCATGTAGTTCTGTATCATCTACCAAGATAGCCATTTCATTAAAAAAGAAATAAGCATACGAATGTGTCTGTTCATGTTTGTTATAAATCTAATTTATTCATGGAAGCCTATAAATTATAACTTGAATATAGATTAGGAGGTGGTTACTATAAAGTTAAAATGAATCCTTTTTTAGGGAGCTGGAAAATAGAACACTTTCTTTCTGAAGCAACAATCAACAACATAACTTGGCCTTCCTGGCAGATATAATTTGAAAACATGAACAAATGGTTATGCTTGTCTCTCAACTTATATTACATAATTGTATTCCTTCTATTTTGGGGGTTTGAATTTCTTGTTTCAGAAAGTGAGTATACACACAATTTTGTGCCTTCTTTTTGAGGTTATAAAGTTTATATTATATATCTATATTATTCCATAAACTTATTCTTACTTTCCCGGGATTTCTTTATTTATAGATATCTTTGTCTCAATCTTACAAAAAATGATGGTTAATTTGCAGGGGATTGCACAATCTGTTGGGAATTGGTATTTTGATCGAGTTGGTATCATGGCCATAGATTGCCCCTACCCTTGTGACAGTAGCTGCCACAATCTGGTCTTCAGAAGAGGATGACCTTGTTGCCTTCTCGTCTCTTCTCATAAAGATATTGCTTGGAAATTCTCGTTATAAAGAAAAATAATACCTTGCTGAGAAGCTGAAAGAGTGATGATCAGCAAGCTTATTCAATGTCATGCTATGTGCAGTTACTTGCACGCAGCATGTGCTTATAGTTATATTCTTGTACTGTCCTTCCCATTTCTTAATTGTTTTTAGTGATCTTAGGCGTGTCAACATTCCCCGGTTGATAGAAAAGGAAGCTATTCTTTCTGCCAACTGATTTAGCTATTAGTTGTTGCTAAGGCACCTTGCTCTCAGTTTCCAGAAGTCGAGAAACAGAGCAGAATTGAGGGCCAAGCACATTTTAGAAGAAATCATGAAACAATCTCAACTTCATGTTGTAAAAAAACTCATGTATCAATATACAGTTTATTGTATGGAATGGAAACAAAACAATGATAAGTTGCTTTTCTCAATTGAGAAATGATTCATCTATGAGCTACTTTTCAAGTCAACTCCTGCTTTTCTTGTGTCTCCAAGGCTTCTGTTTTCTATAATTTGCAAATTTTCACCATTCTTGGCTTGTTGCAGAGATAGAGATCAAGGTGTAGGACCCTTCATGATTCAGTTCACATGTTGTACTATATTTAAAAAGATGCTTACGTACATATTAAATATGGATACATTTCTGTGTTTTCATACAAGTCTATGTACTAAGCATGCAAGTTCATAATTCCTATAATAATTCACATAAACAAATCTGAGAGTGTCAACTATGAACAAGTCCTTGGACAGGTTGGTGGCTTTTCTGCAGATGGAAGGGCCAAACAGGGCCCATCTCATTTATAGAACTACATAAAGAGAGAAAAAAGAAAGATCATTTTTGAAGCATTACTCAATTCATAGAGCAAAACTGGAATGGTTAAATATATTTGCCTAGCTTCCTTGCATGTTTTTCTTGGTATATAATATGGGTTCTTGGGTCAGTGTCAGTGTCAAGAGGTAAAAGAAGAGACCAGTTTAAACTCAGATTTCAGTTTCACTCTCTAGAAATATCCAAGATGGTACAGTAGAGTGCCAAAATGTATGGCTTGGAATTGCAGCAACCCCAACTTCACCAAAGACAAATAGCTTTACCTTACGTTGGATGTTTCTTACCATCCCAAGTCACCACCCAAGAAGATAATGTTAGAGCCTAAGGAAACTACAAGATATGGCTTGTATGGCTTACAAGTCTTGAAAAGTTCCAACTCATAATTCCAACTTTCTCGATCGAAAAGAACCTATCAACTAGTTCACAGCTGATCAATGGAGGCAACGGCATGTTTTTGTTTTGCACGCATGCTCCCGCGCAACTATATGACAGAGAAATGCATAAACCATCTCCATCTTGAGAAAATTGATTCTACAAAAATATCTTTGGAACCAAGTAGAAACATATGGTTACATGATTAGTCAAGAATCAAAAGATTGTAGAAGAAAACAATGAAGAAAGAGAAAAGAATCAAACTAGTTAAATGATAAGCTATTCAAGAAGAAAAAGAGGTTAACATGAATCTGTTCTTTTTTTTTTTTACATATATGCAATGATCATAAACCAGAAAATTTCAGGTTACACAAGTTACTATCTACAAAGAAAATCTTATGAAGAAGTCATTATTTGTTTTTTCTTTTCAGAATGAAAATTCTTGCACACAGAGGATCCACACACAAATATTTAGTACTGTCCAAATGCTGCAAGTCTCTGGATATCCTTACCATACATATCTGAAGCTTGCTGCAAAGGCTGTTGCTGTTGCTGTTGTTGCTGCTGATGCTGATGATGAAGCCAATCTGTACTGGACTTGTCAGTGGTAAATTGTGTTTCTGATTTAATGTTACTATATGAGGGTTGGCTTTGGGCAACCAAAAATGGATTGTTGATGTACTCTGACCATTTGATTTCTCCCACTTCAGTGTCAGCTGGATTGAACTGTTGAGGCTGTGCATTTGTCAAACCCCAAGAGAAGATGCTGTTCAGCTCAGGACTCTTGCTGCTTCTGCTGCTGCTGCTGCTGCTGTTGCTGCTTGAGCTCAAGGTTTCCCAGTAGTGGATGCTGTTAGAGTTTGGTGTAGTGATTTGAGGTTGAGGAGGTAGAATTGAGGTTGAGAGTGTTGGCAGAATGTTGAACTCTGCATCCAGCTGATCAGAAGGTCTGCAGTTATGGTTGTTAAACCACAATGCCGGGTTGGGGTCTATAGAGAATGAAGAAGAAGACCCATAATTCAAGTGCTGGAAAGAGAAGGGGTTGGGGGTTTCCACATTGGCCTGCACAAAGCTTTCAGGGAACAACTCCTTGGTGCCATTCTTGTCCATCTTTGAGCAATCTCCAAGAACTGAAGCTGGCTTCGGGTCTCGCGAATTGGGGCTATCAGATAACTTGTCATTGCTCTTGTTGCTATTAGTGATCTCTTCTCCACCATCCTTGGCCTCTGCAGAGAGAGGCTTGTGAGTGTTGGGGTCAAGACCTTTGAGCATGAGCTTCTTCTTGATGCAGGAGTTCCACAAGTTCTTGATTTCGTTATCTGTTCTACCGGGCAATTGAGCTGCTATTTGAGACCACCTGGTGATACCATACACAAAAAGTGCACTTCCCATGATCAACACTTCAAGAATCAAGATTGCTGATACAGAAGAACAAGAAGAGAAACAAAAAACACAAACCTGTTGCCTAGAACAGCATGCAATTCAATGATCAAGTCCTCTTCTTGCTGAGAAAATGTACCTCTCTTCAAATCAGGCCTCAAGTAATTGATCCATCTCAGTCTGCAACTCTTTCCACATCTTTGCAACCCTGAAAATCCATCAAAACTCACTCAAATGACTCAAAACAAAACAAAACAAAACAAAACAGAACAGAACATGTAGTATAATTGAATAGTAACTAATAAGTACCAGCTAGCTTAGGGACAGAGCTCCAGCAGCCATGGCCATAGTTGGTAATATAATTGAGAAGCTTCTCATCTTCCTCAGGAGACCACAAGCCTTTCCTGAGCTTCTGCTTGTAGCAGCAAGAATGCCTCCCCATTTAAGGTAAACAAGATTAAACAAAAAGCCTCACCTAAAATAGCCTGAGAAGCGACCTTTCTGATACGTCAGTCATAAGCTGCAAGAATTGGGAGAGAGAGAGAGAGAGTCAAGAAATGGGCTGTGGCTTTTCTTGAAGGTGTTTGTGTGCCGAGAAAGAAAGAGAGAAAATTGATAGCAGTTGAGTCTGGGAAAATGAAACAGCATCTGTGATGGCGGTATTCAATTATTAATAAGCTGGGATCAGAATAACTTGCTAAATTTAAGTTTAACTTCACGAGTCGCAATCACGCCGAGAGTGATACATGTATACGTACATGCATACGTACATACATTTGTAATATTGAACTGGGTTTAATTCAAAATCTTCTTCAGAGTTTAAATATATTCTCGACTTAATTTCACATATTCACATGCAGGCTCAAACTCTTGATCGCCGTAGAATTTGAGGTTGCATCTAGAAATTACAACCAGTTTTATTCCCATATATATATCAGCAAGAATCTTTCTTTCAACTTTGATTTATTTTTCAGCAAGTTTCAATGATTGGAGAAGTCCACTTAGATGATAATTCAAAAGATTCCAAATGATTACACATTGTAAACTATACTAATAATATTAAATCATTCAATGGTTGTTTGTGATTATCTTTGAGTTCTTTGAACCTAAGGCTTAAACCCTTGATATGTATCCTTGCTGTAGCCAGCTATAGGGAGGGGTCCCCTTAAAATTCAGGACAAGAATATTAGAGACATAATTACAAATAGTATAATTGGATTTAAGTATAAACAATATTTAGAAACTGTATTATTGGATTTATGTATATATAAAAACTTACCATAGTTGAGTTGTTTTCTACCACAAATTCAAGTGTTCAATACAATAGTGACAATCGATTTTGGATACGAATCTCATAAATAGCATCCACATCCATATGTATGAGTATAAAGTAGGAGCAAAGGCTAGCCTTTTATGTCTAGGAGCATGTTTGGGAGGCTTTCGCAAAGCCATATATTTGCAGACATTCAGTTACTAATATTTGGCTGGTAGAATCTTGAGGATATCAAGCCATCTTTTCAGACATTGGAGTTGAACATAGTTTTGGGATGAGTTTTGGCTACCAGAGTTTTGTGGCTCTTGTCCTTCTGTAAGTATGTCTGGCCTGAAGACTTCTACAGAGTCGTATATATATTTAGATAAGACATTAAGTTTTACTATATTTAGTTGTTGGACTCTCAGAGATATTAAGCCACTTTTCCAAACGTTATGGTAGATTACTGAAATAACTCTAAATTAGATCAAATCTCCATTGCTCGAGTGTTGAACAAGAAATACATAGTCCAGGTGACTCATATTAGATATGGGTCGACCTTAGCATTAAATATACATGTCTTTAGTCTATACAATAGACTTATACAAAATATAAGTCGATTTAGATGTACATGTTTTTATTTTATACAGTAAATCAATCTTAAATTT
>JAYMTH010003571.1:0-10753 GCA_036897465.1 Pelargonium australe | reverse complement strand
TGATGAGGATTGAGAGATCAATGCTCCGAGAACCCAACCCACATCAATTTACAGATCAATACAATTTTTGAACCAAAAATAAAATCAGAAAGAACACTCAAAACAGTAAAGCCACATCAATTCATAGATCAATGGAATAAATAATGTAAAACCCAAAATGAAATCTCAAGCCTAGAAGAAGAAGAAGAAATCGTCGATGAGATCTCGGCGGCTCGTCTTCGCTTTCGGTCCGCAGAGGCTCCTGGCCGCCTCGCCGTAGGCCATGGCGGCTTCCTCCGCCGGCTTCATCGTCGTAGGCCATGGCGGCTTGGAGCTCGCGCCATGGTGACAACCGTCGGAATCAACAAGGAGGATGAGCTCATGCTCATTTCGACCTCTCGCCGTCGCCGTTTGCCGCTTCTCCATCAGAGCTCCGGCAACTTGTAGATCTAAAATTTTAGGGTTTGGGGTAAGGTTCTCAAAGAAAGACGATGAGAGATACAGATTTTTTTTTTGTTTTATTTTTGTTTTTTAAATTCCAACTCAGAAAAAAAATACACCTAAGCAATTATTAATACACATCATCACCCACGTCAGCATCCAAATCAACGTTTTTTTCAGCGCGACAAATAATTATCCACGTCAGCGCCACTTAACGACCAAATTGACGGAAGATAACGGCAGGCATCAGATTGGATTTCCAATAATAGTGCAGATACTCAATTGGGTGTGATATTGAAGTCTAGGTACTCAATTGGGCGAAATAAAAGGATAGGTACCAAATTGCCTAAACTTTGAAAGTTTGGGTACCAAATAGGTGGTTATCCCGGTAGATAAAAAAAAAAAAAAAACATGTTTAATGTCCACCACAACATTTTCTCGTAGTCCACTCTTCTAGTACTTACATCATTGTGACTCGGTTTAACCCCTCATTTACAACATAAATTCTTTGAGTAGTCAAAAAGCAAAGTTAAAGTAACCATTTACAACTAGCAAATATCTAGCCAAAGTAAATTATTGACACCTCACTTGTACAAAATGACGTGGCAGTCTACGTGGCAAACATCATTTCTTATTTTTGTGGTTCAATATTATGTTTAAGTGAATAATAATCCGACGTATATGATATTCCTACCATCTCATTTATCTTTTGCAAACAACTTAAAGTGAAGCCAAACATGGCCTAAACCCTTTTAACCGAAATCCAAAACATAACGGTTTCCGTTTCAATTACTAAATACATCAGGTTCGGTTCATAAGTCCGCAATCGATCTCATCGCCATTTTCGCAAAACGCCACCACTTCACTGACACTTCCTCTTCACCGAACAGTAGCTAGAGATCATCTTCATGGCATCGCCTGTGGTGATAACCGTCGATCAGCAAGGAGCCGGGGACTGCCGGACCGTCCAGGAGGCCATCGACGCCGTCCCGCTCTGCAACACGCGCCGCACCGTGATTCGCGTGGCTCCCGGAATCTACAACCAGCCTGTGTACGTGCCCAAGACCAAGAACCTCATCACCTTGGCGGGATTGAGCCCTGAGGCCACCGTGCTCACCTGGAACAACACCGCCACTAAAATCGAGCACCACCAGGTGGGTTCGATGAAATTTCGAGTTTATTAATCTGGGTGCGCGAGATAATTGGGGAATCTTGATGGGTTTTGGGTTTTGCAGGCTTCGAGGGTGATTGGAACTGGGACGTTTGGGTGTGGGAGCATTATTGTGGAAGGAGAGGACTTCATTGCTGAGAACATCACTTTTGAGAACTCTTCTCCTGAGGTGAAGCTTTTGAACTCTGCTTATTTAGATTCAATTTGTAGCACCTAATGTGTTGTGTAGTTCTGATAAAAGCTTGATTTTTTGTTTTTATTTTGTTTGTTTGTGTGAATTAATGAGTTTGCTGCAAATTGGAACTTCTTGCATTCAGTGCTTTATAATATATAACCTATGTTGCATACCTACGGATATGAGATATGAGACACAACACAGATTCGGTGACACACACATTATTATTTTATAAAATCAAAGACATTTGCTATACTAGTGCATATAATTTGTATAAAGTAATGCGTAGTAAACACGGTGTAAAGACATCATTAAAACTTCTAGGATAAAAAAACATAGAATGTAGAGAGAAAGCTTCTAATATTTTCATTTATTGTTAAATTTGCTTTTATCGTACTCATCAAACTATTCTGGGGTGTTGGACACGTAAGGTTTCGGGGACAGAGACGTTGAGAAGATGAGTGTTTCTTTGTATCATAGTTTTTAAACATATGGGTTGGGCATTTTATTTTTCGATTAAGGCAATCACCAATAGAACAAATTACACTTTATTTAACTAGGACGAAAGGGGCATGGGTCTGAGTGTGTTGATAGATGTAATTCGAGGTTAGGGTTTTACACTTTATAATGTACTTTTTTATTTGTTTTAGGAGCATTTTGGTTCTGGTTATATGGGTACTAGGCATGTGGGAACTCATAGTTTGAGGTTTTTGGTATGCTCAAAAGTCTGGGAAGTTTGGATTTTAAGTTTACTTCATGAATTGCCAAAAGATGCACTCTACTAGTTATGTGGACCTCTAATAATGATACAACTTTGTATGATTTATTTACTGAACATTCTTCTTGCTGCAGGGTTCAGGCCAAGCAGTGGCAATCAGAGTAACGGCTGATCGTTGTGCATTCTACAATTGCAGGTTTCTTGGATGGCAGGTCTGTTCATTGAAGCATTGAGTTATTTTGGTGGACCAAGATATTATTGAATGCTTCTTCCCTTTTTGGTGTAGTACTTATAATGACCTTAGTCACTATCTCAACAGTATTAAGTGCTTTATATCAGTAAGATAGTTTAATTTGTGGACCATTAAAAAGCTAAAATGTTGTATATATGCATGCTTTATTGTTCCTGCATCTGAAGCAGTCTATTACCTCATCATAAGTTTTGACCTTTGGTTTGGAGTTAGAATGATCATATCTTCTGATCATGAACTCTTTCCTGTTACTTCTGAATGTCACTGGACAGTCTCGCAGTTTATAGTTGCTCAAACATGATATGTGAATTTCATGATGAGCATCCATCATTGGATAAATTCTATGCAGTATGTACAATTTGTGGGAGCTTTATTTATTTGTGGTATGAAGCACTGACACTTTCCCCCTGTAGAGTGTAGAGTGTTGGGTTCGGACAAGCAAATCAGACACGACAAGCTCACGAATATGTAATTAAAATTAAATAAAACATAAATCTGACGCATCCCCGACATGCTCCAACACTTTTTTTAGTAATTGTTTTTAAAGCCTAAGCTGTTTAATCCATCGGAATAACTAGGTTTTTATTATTTGTGTTGCTTGTTTAGTTTGAACGTATGAATATGAGTCGTAATGACTTGGTTTACTTATTTGATTTGCATTTTGCAATTATGTTAATAACTTTAGCTTATTTGATTTGAATAATTTGATTGCTTGTTGAAAACGGACTTGTTTAATTTAATTTTGACATACTTTCAAGTCTAATTTCAATACAATTAAATATCATAAATACATATAATTTTTTTTAACGAAATAAATACATATAATTTGTTATATAAAAAAATACTTTTGATTAAAAATATACGTGTAGTAACATATCATGTCTTACGTTTTAAAAAAAAAAATGGTGAATTGTGTATCTGAATTGTGTCGTGTATTGGTGTTACATAAGATTCAAATGATTTAATATCATTTATCATTTGTCAATTTAATTGAAGGCCTTCATTGTCCAATTAGATTTTTGTTTGATAAGGTTAATTGCTTACACATGTCACTTCAATTTTAGAAAGATTTAGTGGAGTTCATATAGTTTTTGATCAACATGGAGTTCATATAGTTATAAATATGAATTCTAGCTAATGAACTTCTCATACTATTTTTGTGCAGGATACACTCTACTTGCATTACGGAAAACAGTATTTGAAAGATTGCTATATTGAAGGAAGTGTGGACTTCATTTTTGGTAATAGCACTGCTCTCTTGGAGCATTGTCATATTCACTGCAAATCGGCAGGATATATAACTGCACAGAGCAGAAAATCTTCTCAGGAGTCAACTGGTTATGTGTTTTTAAGGTATGTTGGCATTTTCTTGCCTTCTAGGAAACAAGTTGTATAACTGATGAGATCATTCTTCTTTAGTGATCAATAGAGATATTATATGACATTTCCCGTTTCGGGGTTGATTTTTTCATGTTCTCCTCATTATTCACCCATCTTTCAAATGAGTTTAGTCTTTATGAGCTATTTTGAGTTATGCTTTGTAACCAAAGCTGAGGGGCACATTCAGGGGGAGCCTTAATGGCTTTACCTCTTTTGTTCAATCGAGGTTTCTTATTTAGTCACAGAAATCATCCAAAATGATGGTTATACATTAGTGTTACTCGTATTTTATTTCCTCTACATTTTATTCTCTATTATGACACACACCTATGTGAAATGCATTGAAACTTCTATACATCTTTGAGAGGTTATATTGCTGTCGAGATGTCACTTGCAACATCTAGTCTCTCTGTAACTTGTTTTCTATTTTCTTGGTGCTTAATAATGTGAGAGTGCATGTATTGCATCTATAATCTTGTCTTGTATTCTCTTGAGTCTTGTTGATCTTTGACATTATACAGTCTTTTAATCATTCTGCTTCACTCCACGTCGTGTCAGTAGAAATAAGATATCTTAGAGCAATCTCTTGGCCATAAAGGCATCTTATTTCAATTACTCGGAAAAGGGAATGACAAAAAAAGAAAAATAAATAAATAAAGAAGAAGAGAAAGATACGACGGGGGGCCTTGCTTCATTTGACTTGTAATTATCTTTGGCGTATTCTTTGAAATATGTAACGTGTCCCTATTCATTGTTATTTATAATTTATGTTTATTTATTTCCCCTTGTGTTATTTTTCTTGTTAACTTGAGTGAATTGGATCTCCTTTATTAAGCAAAGGTGTTATTCTCAGAAGATTGACAATTTTACCAAGTCTGTAATCTGTATATGAATTCTTAAATTTTATTTGGAATTTGGTATTTTAAATATGGTTTAAGAAATCATGGAATTCCAAGTGCTGTGGTAAAAAATATCATTTGAAATCCCATGTTTAAGGCATGTTTTGTATTCTATTGGATTTGAGCTAAATCCAAATTTCTTTTGTGTATCCAAACATTATATTGGACTCAAATCAAGAATTTCAAATAAAATTCAATGATACAATCGACCATAAAGGAATTATGACTATTCCTTCTTGTTCTATTCATCTAAGTTTTTGTAATCTTAGTTATTCCTTCTTGTTTTATTGGTCTAAATTATATAATCTTAGTTATTCCTTCTTGTTCTATTGGTCTCTCTCGATCATCTCATTGTTATACGTTCGATGCAGATGTGTGATCACTGGCAATGGAGCAAATTCATACGTATATCTTGGAAGGCCATGGGGTCCCTTTGGAAGGGTGGTCTTTGCGTACACATACATGGATGCATGCATCAAACACTTGGGCTGGAATAACTGGGGCAAAGCTGAGAATGAGCGAAGCGCTTGCTTTTATGAGTACAGGTATTATGGTTCAAACTTTTTCTCCATGAGTTTATGAGGCGTGAGAGAGCATTTGTTGCTACTACTATCTCCAATTAGAAGTCGTTTTACAAGCTGTTAAGAACTTTTACAATTTACTCCAGTTAGATAGGTTCTAGTGTATGGAGGGCTTGACAATTTCTATGTTACATTGAGTAAGTTGTCTGAGCAACATGTGAATCGGCGTCCGACTACAAATGAAATGTTACATTGGGTATGGGGGAGTTCACAATTTGTGTTCAAGAGTTGTGTTGAGAGTTTAGTATTCGGTTAGGTGGGTAAACCCAAACACGACCTAATTATTAAACAGATTTAGATATGCGACACAAACACAACCCATTTATGAGCTGAAACCCAAGTACCCAACCTTAAATTATGTGTTGAGTTACCGGTTGTGACCCAAATTGTCAACTCTATGTTATATATAGAGGACTGAAATGGTTACAAGGTCACTGAAAATGGGCCAATTTGAAAAGGCTAGTACATAAACTCAAGCCAACACTAAAGGCTAATATTTGCTATTCGAATGTTCTTAGAGTCTAATCGTTATAATAATAAAAAATGCAGGTGCTATGGCCCGGGGAGTTGTCCTTCAAAACGGGTGACATGGGCAAGAGAACTGGTAGATGAAGAAGCCGAGCAGTTCCTCATGCATTATTTCATTGACCCAGATCAAGAAAGGCCTTGGCTTTGCCAGAGAATGGCTCTGAAGATACCATTTTCTGCTTAGAAGATCATACTCTGATCCCTTGGAAATTGCATACCACGTTTAGTAATTTGCACGGTAGGAAAATTTGCCGAGAGGATGAAATTGAGGTTCCGAGTTGGACAGTTATGTTGTTTGGAACTTTTTTGTGTATCATAAGAGATGTGGCAGCAGTAAGAAGCAAATTAAATTAAGAACCTGTGGCAGGAGAAGATACATGGTTTTGCATTATTTTTATTCTAGTTAGAAGCAAAAAGCAAGTTAATTGAGAAAAGTGAATGAAAGTTGAGAATCAACTATGGAGATGCAGGGGATCGAACCCTGTACCTCTCGCATGCAAAGCAAGCGCTCTACCATTTGAGCTACATCCCCTTTTTTTTTCTTCCACATAAAAACTAAATTATTACTTATTTTATTATCCATAAAATTAATGAGATGAATAATCAAAAAGGTTGAAATTATATATTTAAAATTTCAAAATTCATCGACTGGAATTAGGTTGTTGCAAGAAAAAGACCATCATCACGCTGTATAAATATTATTTTTATATGCGAGTAAAATAAATTGATTTATTCCGTTCATAATAATAATAATAAATTGATTTAGATTTAGCAAGAATATCTCATTCTTTATTATTCTTTTCATTCTAAAATGGGCATACAAGAATACAATTTAGAAGAATAGTTTGTACTCAAAGCCAACAGTATTCAAGTTATTTGTAGCATCAAAATTCAATAGTTTTGTTATCTAAAACTAAGGATCTAACTGTGTGAGTGAGAGGAGATCTCATGATCAATCCTTACTTAACACATTCTTGGTGGTGGTCTCTATCCCGAACACTATTGGTTCTCATGTTTTAGGCCGTTCCTTATAAAAAAAAAAAAATAGTTTTGTTATCCCATGTCTTTTAAAAAAAAAATCTAACATGCAAAAGGAATATGAGTGAAATGATGTAAATTTTGCTAACGTCCCCAAGGCCTCATCTCAAAACATTAACATACTCAACATTGTCTAAATTAAAAAGTCAAGAATCAAACATTTGGGTCACCCCTGAGGCCCTCACCCTATAGTTTGTTTATGCAAAATTGGCAAATCCATGTTATTAATCCAACAAATGAAATAGAAAATGAAAGAGAAGCACAGTGGCCAATAATTACTCGCAACATCTTTACATTACAATAGCTTGCTTCAATTTAAACTCACTTCCAAACTCACAAAAAATCAAACCAAGAGGAAATTATGATACCATGTTTCTTGGAGAACAACAAATCGTCAAATCCAACAAGGATAGTAACTATTTGAGTTTGAAATACAAGATCAGGGCGATAGCAACAACTAGTGCTGCAATGATGGATCCGATGATATATTTGTTTCTGCCCATTCTCCTCGACATTGCAGACAAAACTCTCTTGCTTTTCCCGATGTTGTCGTCAACTCCATGAACCTGCAAAAAAATAAAAACCATCACAAGATTTTAGTTTCACCTATACTTACTGCAGCTGCTTCAGGTGACACTGGTTGACTACAAACAAGGTGTATCGGAGGAAGGGTTGGAATAGGGCTAGCAACTTAGGTAATGATCCGTGACTCAACGTGAATTTAATCAGGTTTAGGTTAGGCTTAATCATGTTCATGTCAACTAACCCAACCCATTTAGTTAACCATGTGATGTTTGTGTCGAAGCCACCAGACCTGCCACCCGTTTAATTAAACAGGTAGTGTAACCCATTTGATGACCCTACCTCAGAAATCAGAATAAAATAGTAATTTTATAAACGTATCGTATCAATTATCACTGGTATAACATTAAATGGGTCACATATGTCATGTCGTGTCGAATCAGTTCAAATCCATTTATTTATAAGTCAGGTCAGGTCGTGTGATTTTGAACCCAAGTATTAAATGTGTTGAGCGTGTTGTGTAATTCAGCCCCTATATTAATAAGTTTGTGTTTGGATTGACTCGTTTAACAAAATATTAAACTTTTAACACAGACCCTAGAACAAAAATTGTCACCCTAATGTGGGGTTCCACGATCACGTATATAACGAAAAGCAGGGTAAGATTTCATATAAAAATGACCCTCATGCCCCACAATGGGGTAAGCCTCCTGCACTAGGCTACCCTTTTTGTTTTATTAAAGGAGCAGATTCAAGAATATGCATACTTTAAGTAACACACAGAAGCACATCTGAGTTATGTGGTTTTCTCATGACAAAATTGAGAAGTATACCGTGTTATGAGCATGCAAGAGAGACTGCCTCTGTTGATGCAAATCTTGAAGAATTGAGACGCCAAGCTCTTCTGTTTCCAACATGGTTTTTCTACTATCTTTGATTCGGCCACTAGACTGGTTTAATCTGTCTGTCGACATCATTAACCTAGATCTTTGATCAGCTGATGCCTATCAGGAAACCATCAAAAAGGAATTAGTTCCTCAAAATAAGGAGCACTAAAATTAAACTAGCAAATCGGCTATAATTATTAGAATAAAATTAATATGGAATAAAAAGGTAGATTATAAAGATAAAGTGCATTGTCTTGACAACCAAGCATGCCAGAAGAAATATCAAGGATTCAGACATTACCGTCAATGTGTCAGCCATTCCAGATTCCAACAAATCATCCCGGGCAGACTGTGCATTACCCATTGCAATCCTTTTAACTTCACTTTTGAGATTGTTCAGATCTGATTTATATTCCCTTAACTTGACAAGAAGTACAGACTTAACATTTGGCTGTAAAGTTCTTGCCTCAAGATCCATCTTCCGTATCTAGACGCGTTAAGGTGAAAATATTAATCACACCAAGAATAGTGATAGAGGGATATAAGGAAATATATGTGCAAAATAAATGACAGGATAAATTACCAACGATTCTGCTTCATCAATTCCAGCTTTAACTTCAGATATTTTTTGTTTCTTTCGCTCTGCAGATCAACAATACAAGTTACATTAAAACTGTCACACTTCTGTCAAGATACACAATTCACTGTTTTGTTTTTGAAAATCTATTACACCAATTACAAAACTAGAGCAGAATCAACTTTTCTTATATGGCTCTCAACTAGCTCACAAGCTACAAACTCCTAAATTTTCTTCCTTCTACTTCCATACCATAAAGGCATCAAATTTATCATAGACACAGGATTTTTCATGTATAAACAAACCTTTTGACCAATCAATAGTATACTCTGATACTGCAAAATAATAAAGTCTAACCATATGCATGTAAATAATTGTTCAAAACGCCACACATGATATCTTCTTCTCTTTTCTTTGGCCAGGACCCCAGGAAGACGGATGAAGTCAAACTCCAACCACACATATTTACTACAATCACGCACCCATTAATCTCGAAGAGCATTTATATCTATAGTGCTCCTACATTCATGCTGTGCCTGCTCTTGTTTTCCCTTTTAGATAGAAGTTCCATCAGGGAAGGTTATATTTTGGAAAGTACTGTCTTGTCTTAGCTGTCAAAATTTTGATAGATCAAATAATGAAATTTCTCCTCACTTTGTAAAAGAGTCAGTGAGACTATCAATTTGACCAACACAATGTGAGTTTCCAATTAGTTTCAATCTCAAAATTCAACAAACTATATTACCTTTTCAATACCCTAAATTATAAAGCCATATTTCACCTATTTTGATCACGATAGCTCTTGAACTGTATCAGGTTATCTATAGTGCCAGCAAAAACAGTATCCTAGTTCATACCTCAATGCAAAAAAAACTTCAATCAAGGAAAACTAATGACATAGGAGATCACATTCAGATTCATTCAAAAACAAAAGAGTCAGATTACAATTCATAACTTCATAACAGTCAACAGCAGTTTCCAACACACTGGGAAGAAACTTCAAACTTGCTTTCCATTAGTGCCACAACATACAACGACAATGAAAAGATGTATAATTTACTTTAAAAACAACAATCAAGAACAAACCTTAAACCAACAAATCAATATGTAAATTAACTATTTCTAGTCCTATATTAGCCTAAATCTTAAAGCTTGGGCTTGCCTATATACATTAGAAAAGCTGCTGTGCAGCGTCAAATCACAACAAAATATCAAAATCAGCATGATGGTTCTATACCCCATTTGGGAAACTTCACTCGAGGAAAACTAATGATAAAAGAGGTCAACTTCAAATATAGTCCAAATTGCTTCAACCGGAAATTCAGATTCAAATACATAATTTTACAACAATCCAGCTTGAATTTGCAGGAGTTATTGTAACTCTCAGTTTAGAACAAAGCAGAGGACAACAAAAATTGAAGCGTTCTTTTACCTCCATAAATTGGACAAAATTCAACAATCAATTAAGATTTGTTATTTTACCTCCATCAAGAGCAGCAGCTGAGGTACATTTCCGCGACAGATTCGCGGAGAGCTCGCAGTATTGGCGCTCATAACCTTCAAACACCTCACTCATCGTCTCAAATTCCTAAACACACTGCTCAATC
>JAYMTH010003570.1:0-10757 GCA_036897465.1 Pelargonium australe | reverse complement strand
ATGACCAACAAACCCCGTTACACAGGAAAGCCGTACGTACGACCAACAAACATGTAATAATGCAGATGGCACCATTTTACAAATTATTCTCTCCAGCTACACATTTCCATGAGCCAGGCAGGCCTCACAAGCTCTAACTCAGCCCTGAATCAAACATCGATTTCGCTTACAATATCGTGCATGAACAGGTTGTTTTCCTCGGGAGCTCGTCGACCTTTTTCTCTGTTCAGATGACAGAAACAAACCATACATCACTATATCAGCAATTGCCAAATAGATCTTCTACTTTTATATATCATCGACTACTTACTGTGATAAACCTTCATTGGTAGTTGGTACTAAGAGGATATAATGGCAAAAAGTAGGACAGTACCCAAACCGTTAACATTATTGCAGTATACAGACTCTACTATGAATGAAAGTATGTTTTGTTATGTCATGAGGCAAATGAACTAAAACAACAGCAAATGAATTTGTAGTCCACATATTTGGGGGAGAGAAGCGTGATGCAAAAATCTGAAAAGCCTAGATTGTCCAGTATCCAGATTCCAGGCAAAAGACAATGCTGCTAATTAAACCGTGTTAATATACACAAATTGCCGCATTATATTAGTATGCGGGAAAGAAAAGAATTCCTGTAAGGATAGTTCGACTGCTACTACATACCAATTCTCGTAATCGGTTTAACAATTTATACCCTTGACATATATATCTATCCCACTTTCCTTTCACAAGTCATGTGATTGAACCATATAAGAATGGTGAACATGTTGGCCCTTATAAGTTATAACCAAAGAGATACACAAGTGACAAAGGATGATTTGATAAAATCAATTATACATAAATTAAGAGGAGTATGGGAAAATATCTAAGTTTATGAAAGCAACCTTCAACAAGAAAAATGCATTATATATATTGACCCATTTCTCAGTAGTAATTAAAAACTGTAATATAACACATGAATTGCTAGTACAAACACCAAAATTTCAACAGATATTTTTTTTGATCAGCAACAAATATTTACCAACAGATATATTTTGACATTTAAGTAAAATTTTAGGATGTAACAACCTGTTTTAGCTTTTGCTACAGCTGGCTGCACAACAACGTGCATCGTGATGACCCCTTTTGGAAGCTCACCAAAAGGTGCTCTGCACTGGCCAACAGTCTTATTGTTTTCCAAGATTTTCCCAGCATTTATCAATTTGATGTCATTTGCAGCCTTGGGTGCATTCTTTTTATCTAAGACAAATAACAACAAATTAGAACAAATGCTAATCAGCAAAGAATTGTTCAATAAAACAGAAACAAAAGGAAGAAGAAGATGAAAGCGCAAATTAGTCAGGTTAATTATATACTAGGAACGACAATCTAAATGTGAAATTAAGCACCCTAATTCAATTTATGGTTTAGGCTCCATCTCGATCTTATAAAAGTCTAACGAAAGAAAAGAATGATGAATTTTTAGCTGAAGAAACTAGGGAGTTTCTCAATAATTTTTACCTCCTCACACTGAATATTTCTGAGACATAAAAGTCATCAAAATGCTAATGCACCAACACTGGAATTTGAGTAAATATTTCAAAACAAACAAACCAACCAAAGTCGTACAAGAGAACAAGAGGTATAATAAGAGAAGATAGACAACTTAATGAAGGTCACAGAAAAGATAACTGATATAATGGATCTACAGCAAAAACGATTTCAAATTTGGAGCAGTGTAACGAAAAATAGACTATTCTGGTGACAAAACCTGCAACACAATTTTTCAACCACAACCAGAGAGCATCACAAAGTACTACAAATCTCCAGAACTGAATTAGAACAAAACCCTAATCAGATCCATAATCTCCACACAACTAATGTAACTCCAAGGTCACTGTTGACAAGTAATTGTACTGAACTGCCCACTATCATTACATTAGTACTCGGGATAGTTTTCCATGCACTACTCGTTAAAGCAACACGGTACTCAAAGCAGTCCAAAAGACATTAGCAGAACTTCCTCAAGTCCATATTTAACTTAGTAACATATATCTTGGAGGTCCCTGAATTTATTGAGCCTTAATGAGTCTGCCGGGCAAGCATACATCTATGACAACATTAGGCCTGTGGTCTTTTGCAGACACACACTCGTAATGATTTAAACTAGATTATATTTACAACAATGTAGGAAATAAAAAAAGGCATACTCAGTGAATTTAACTAGATTAACAGCTATACATCTTCAATGATAAAGAGAATCATGACTTCAAGATTGTATAACTAATGTGTATGACTCAATGATCCCTTTCACTGGAGCTATTCTCATCTTAGATTTACCTAAATATCATATGAATCCCTTATGAAATACATTGGAAGGGACGTTTTCAGAACAATATGCATGTTGCTAGAGAATGAAATACAACCCAATATGTTCATGCTGCATAACAAAAATCAAATAACTGTATCCTGATATGAATTTAAACAACCATTTCATTCTGATTGAATGCAAGGACAGAGGTGTTCGAGTAACGTACACTATAAAACCGGTATGCGATATTTATCTCCTTATAACCTCAAAGTTTTTATAGATATCCTTTACACTTCTTCTTCTTTTTATTTAGACCTAAACTTGATGTCCTGAATGTTCTCGGATGCTGTTAAATCATAACCTTTAATTACCATGTGAATCCACTTACTGTAATAGATATGAACCATATACTATTTCATTATATGAGAATAGTTTAGTTTAAGATTGTTACAAATAAAGAAACCAATTATCTTATTCGGTCAACTGAAAAACTAACAATTAGATGTACTTCCCACTAAGGATAGGATGGAAATCATAATTGATAGCTTTTTTATGTGCCATTAAAGAAAATTGGAATCAAATTAAGCTATAATTTGGCTGTATTAAAACAGCAAATAGACAAAGCAAAGCCAGTCCAAGAGATACAGGCTTGAGATGATGATCATGATATATCTCAGATAAGATACAGCAAAAGGAGTTCAGTAGAAGATAACCCCTCAAAGCTATGAAAGGTCACTCACCATAAGAAAAGCATTCTGACTTATTTATCAATCTGCTGTAATTAAAAGAAAATGACTGTCTGCTTGAAGCCGTGGTAAATGCCTGTGCATTATTTCAAAGAGAGAGAGGGAGAGGGGATGTGTGGATAGAAAGAAACTATCATAGTAATTAAATTATGGCCATCCATTTCTTTAAATCGTAACTAATTCTTCTTAGGTTGTACAAAGAGAGCAGGGGAAATGATCTAATGATGGATAAAATGGTTATGATCAAGACTCTAATCGAAAAAGAGCAACAGTATGGATAAACATATCATGATCTAGTGACTTGAAATGCAAACATAACAGTTCAGAGACACTTCCAATTGAATATGTGCATGCTACTGTAAGAACATATATACATCTCCCCAAGAAGGAAAGTAACCTAACAGAATTTATCATGTGTCCTGCCACAGCTAGGAATAGGATAACCATAAAAATCTACTAATACTGCAGCACATACACAACACGGTTTCATTTTATCTAAGCCAAGCACATTGAAGCAGAACCATCAAAGAAAAGCCAACCCTAAATTGAGTAAATTTCGCATCCGCACACACATTGATATGAAGACAACCATACCAATGGAGAAACAATTTTCACTACACTTCATTTGAAGCAATACCGAAAACAAATTTTAGTCATGTTAACGGTAAAACAAACAAGGCAATTGCGGCGACAATTAGAAACCAGAACTTATCAGCTCTTTGAAATCTACCAAACAATGAAGAAAGAGAGTGAAGTGGTCACCTTTAGGCCACTCGGCTACAATTCTCTCCTTCAGCATAGCCACAGTGGAAGTCGGGGAGTAGCGAAACGGACCAATATCCGATCCATCATACAAACGGAACTTGAGCTCAACCTGGTCCTCGTCCGGCATTTGAGCTCGTCACCCAAATTAGCAAAAAAAACCAACACACAACCTTCCACGAAAATCCTCTCTCAGCTTCCAATTCCGCACACAACCTAATTCACTCACCCCAATTCAGTACCCCAAGTCCCAATTTCAATAAAAGAAACAACAACAATCACAATCACAATTACAATCCCAGCCGAAACATGAACAGACAGCTAATCAGCTACAACTGTGGTTGAAATTCAAATTCAAATTCGAATATAAAGCAATCGATAAAAAAAGGAGAAAAGCAGTACCTCAAAAGAATGGATCGAATGATGAGAAAGCTTTTAGGGCGTCTGGGAGAGCGATGGTTGAAATCTGACAACAACAAAAAAAAACCCTAAGAGCAGTTCCGATCTCGACGCTTTTCTGGTGTCAATTGAGAAATGGAGAGAGCCAATTTATTTTCATTTTCTCAGCTTTTTATTGATATTGTATCGGTGCTTTGCTTTGGTTTGGTTTTTTGTAATGTCCCGAACAAGTCCAGACACAGAGTGAGATTTGGAGATGGAATCTTGTCAGTAAAAATATACTCGTAACGAGAGTACTTTTTGTCCGTAAAAGAAGACCAGTGAGAACGATGAAGATACTGTTCCTGTGCGGCCGAGACCACGCTCTTACCGTGCAACCGCCAATTAGATCGATACATGTTTTTGAGATGATGATCTCACTGGAGTGGTGGGGTGGATCGGGTATTTATGATTTATCTGGATCGGGACTGTTTTGACTCGGAATTTAACGTGTCGGTGAGTGAGACACGGAGGCCGTGACACGGTAGATATGAAATGTCCACGCGCAATGATTGCAGCGCGTGGAAAAGAGGAGGCGTGCTTGGCTGTAAATTCCGTTTTGTTTTTAGTATCTTTCTATTCGATTTGTCTATACAAATAAATTAAAATTAAGTTGTGAGGTTGTAAAAAATGTAATGTATTTGCTTTCTAGTTTGTACTATTTGGTACGTGAGATCATTAGATTCTCATATTGAACGAAGTACATTACTATATTGGATTGTGAAGTTACATTGTACGCATTTTTTCTCTCTAATATGATCAAATTTATTTGCGGTTAAAGCATTACTTTTTGAGTTTTGGGCTATTTACTAGTGAAAGAGAATCATGAGGAGCTCACCTTAGAAGGTCACGATTAAAATTTCGTCGGTGACCAATTCACAGTCTTGAATGACCTTATTGAGATCATTTGTGCTTTGTTTCGCATCCATAAATAGAGATTAATGATGTTATATATGGAACGGGTTTGATAACCCGATAACAAGAAATATAGAACTAGACAAGAAAAGAATAAGAATACTACAATTTATTAAGAGAATAACATTACAGTGATGAGAAAACTAATCTGAGATGGACTAATTCAATAGACGAGAAGAGACTGATAAATATAGGAGAGGGTAGAAGAGTATGGTCAAGCCAATTACATAATTCAACAAACCTATCACTATTGCTAGCTCCCTATATATAAACTCTTAAACTATTCAAACTAATATTGATAAGCCCAAATATATCAACTAAGATAATTATTGAAAATTCTAATCTAAATCACTAATTAATTATATTATCTATCCAATATTTGAATAATGGTTCGTACCATGTTATTGATAGATCCATTTGGGAGGTTCTGGCACAAAACTTACGTTGGTCCTTAGAGATTGTGGATAAATAGCTTGTAGCGTGCTCCATTATTCTCCGAGAGCATTTGCAGCTGGAGGTCAAAACAAGCATCAAATTCGAGTTCATTTGTATTTCTATTAAAGGTGATATCACGACATCTTATATGATAATCACACGAAATTGATCAGATGTCTAAGCTCAAAAGTTGTTGGCGGAAGGTTGAATTCTCCTTCCTTGTTATCTCTAGTGACCCTACCTAATCTTAGAGCCTAGACCCTAGAGAGATCATCTCAGTCCCAAAGTTCACTCATTTTGTGGGAGCCTAATCTCGTTTGGGTTGCAGGATAAATCTCTCAACTCGATGACTGGACTATTCACATTTGTGAGATTGATATTCACATTGTTGTGTTACTACAGGTTAACTACGGGTTACTCTCTTTTGAGGATAATGCCTCATTCTCCATGTTGTCTTATCCAAAGATTTTTACTTTCTCTTGTTTTTTGTATTGATAGCACTTATAATGTCTCTTTTATTTATTGGGTGGCCGATCATAATTAATGTTTGAGTTAGAATCTGGTGCACTTAGTTTTGTTCTTTTATTTTAACATACGGGATATGTGAATAAAAGGTACCTATTGCTTTAAGAAAAAAAAAAACAAAAAACAAAAAAAAAAACAAAAAACAAAAAACAAAAAACAAAACAAAACAAAATAAAACTTTGAGGCAGGTAAACAATCGTGTTAGAATAATAAGTGCCCACAATGTGTTTTTAGTGATACAAACATTATTGAATAGCTATTTTTGACAAGAAGTCAAAGTCAAAATAAGGTTATGTTGTTTCTGCTTTAATTTATTTTGTCATTTTTTTTTGTTGTTGATAATATCATCATATTATATTAAGAGATTAAATTGGATCAAGCCTTACAAAATCCAAGCTTACCTACGTGTGCTAGTGTGTGAGCTCCCGCCACAAGTCGACGGGTAGCCCATTTACAAAAAAAAAAAACCCGGAATAACACTAAGCAAAGCAGTAGCTTTTTCTCCATTGGTCCACGCCTCCTTTCCATTAAAACGACGCCGAGATATATCCCTGCATACATTCACCGAGTCACACAGAATATTAATGCTCTGTAAGTTAAGCTCTTTAGCAAAAAATAAAGCTGAATTAATGGCTTCTAGCTCAGCTTGATATGGTGATAAAGCTGGGGTAGGTTTACAGAATCTCACTTGGATCTGCCCTTCTCTGTTAATCATCTCCCAACATATACCACTTTTTTTATTGTCATAGGCTCCATCACAAATGAAGGTAGCCTCTCTTTTACTGTAGCTCAGGTCATCTACTCTTTCAATTCTTTCCATTGCAGGGCTGGCATTCGCTCTGTTCTTCTCCTTACATCTTTGCTTCATTGCTTTCCATATATATTGGAATTCCATCATTTCTCTCTCAATAATGTTCCTCCAATCTTGGGACTTTCTGTCGAAGGTAAATTTGTTCCTGTCTTTCCAGATCTCAAAGGCTAAGTTTAGTGCTCTTGCCAGGGGGTACCAGGCTTCAGCTTGATTCACACTTTTGAGGAGTGAGTGTCTGGATAATTCTCTCAACAGACCATCCTTGAGCTCCCTTAATGACAATTGGGAGGCAAACCAGATTCTGTCTCTATCTGTACATCTAAAGATAATATGATCCCCTGTTTCATCTTCTTGGCCACATTTGTCACACATGTTTGACTGTGTTAGTCCTCTTCTACAAAGATTTTGCAGGGATGGTAATGCATTTCAGATACATTTCCAAGATAAAAATTTTAATTTCTCAGGGATGGGAGCACCCCAGAACTTCTTCCAATTGATGAGAGGACAATTAGCTGGAGGATCTCCTTGACTTAACGAGAGGTGAGCATATCCACTTTTGACTGATAATCTCCATTTGCATAATCCAGACAGATAATGGAGTCTTTACTATCTCTTCATTGGGGAATTCTGATATTGCAAATATTCTCTGTTGTGACTCTGGGGAAAGTGTTAGAGATCTTTTCCACATCCCATCTTCTTTGTCCAGGTTGTAGAAGCTCATTTACTGTTGTTTCACAATGAAACTCGCACCCTTACTCTCTTTCTAGGGTTTCATTTCCTACCCAGACATCCTTAAAGATTTTGACATCTTCCCCATTGCCAACTTTCCATTTGCTTCTTCTGAGAATGAGATCTTTGCCTTGGCACAAACTTCTCCAAATTCAGGATTGATCTGAGATCTTTTTGCATCTCCATATGTTTCCTTCCTTACAGTATTTGGATGCTAAGACCCTGTAGGCCAAGCTTTTAGGCTGCTTGGCAATTCTCTAGAATTGACTGGCAAGCATGCTTAGATTAAAATGATCCATATCTCTTAATCCTATTCCCCCCAGTCCCTTTGGAAGGCTCAGAATCTTTCTTCCTATCCAGCGTATCCCTTTTTGAAGAAGGCTTTTACCCCACCAGAACCTTGACATTGCTTCTGTCCACCAATCAGTGAGATACTTCGGCAGCTTGTAGAGATTCATTATGAAAAGAAGGAGGGAGGATAGGGTGGATTTAATTAGGACCAGCCTTCCTGCCTGGTTTAAAAGATTCAATTTCCAGGATGCTAGAACAGCTTCTATCTTCTCCTTAAGGTAAACAAATAGCTCCTTTCTTGTTACTGTTTCCATGAAGGGGATTCCAAGATATTTCCCCGGTCTTGATGCCTGAGGCATGGGAAGAATCCCACGAAAGATTTTGGAGAATCTTCTAGGGGTGTTTGGGTTGAAGAACCATTCTGACTTCTTCATATTCATGGACTGGCCTGAAGCCTGCTCATATTCCTCAAGCTTCCTCTTAAGATGCGCGACAACATCCAAGGAAGGCTTAAAAAAGATAAATAAATCATCAGCAAATAGAAGATGGTTGATGGATGGGCCATCTTTGGCGATCTGAATGCCTTGGAGAGTTTTACACTCCAGATCCTTCTTCAGCTGACTTGATAACATTTCTGCGCACATGAGGAATAGATAGGGGATAGAGGATCTCCTTGTCTTAGGCCTTTATTGGGAGTGAACCACATTGATCGTTCCCCATTAACACTGATGCTATAGGATACAGTAGATATGTGCATTGATGAATAAGGAAGATCCATTTTTGAGGGAATCCTTGAGCCTGAAGAACTTGAATTAAGAAATCCCATTGTACTCCATCATAGGCTTTGCTCACGTCTATCTTAAGCGCTTCTTTTCGGTTTCTTCTTGATGATTTAAAGTTACCATTTTTTTGTCTTGTTATGTTCTTATGTGAAACCATCAGAGACATTTCAGTAATTTTACCATGTTTGTTTCCATTTTCGTTTATTCTTTTGGGCTTTCTTTTTGTTTCTACTATTCCAAGCCCAAATCAATTCAAATATACTTTCTCATCTCAGCCCAAATCAATTTTGCTTCTCATTATTCTGATTGCCTCTTTCATGGGCCCTATTCTACCCACAAATAAGCCCAATACTATACTGTTATATTATATGAGCTCACTAATACACATCTTTTCAAGCCCATACTTGTTCAGAAATTCAAGAAAAGCCCATAGCTGATGAGCACAGCTCGACCTGATCAGTATAGTTGCATGCGTGATTGATGCATTACCGTTTATAGCCAAGCATGGAAAAGAAAAGAGCCTGTGTAGAATCTCATACATGATTTATTCAGTGAGACTATCAGTCAATACACAAAATAAAAAAAAACCTGATGAATGTTCCGCGCTTATAAATTTATTGAAGCGGATATGAGTGTTAATTGATGATGTGACATCACATCATTGACATGAATTTATTGGTTGAAGTTCTGGTAAAACATAATGTAAAGTGGATACATATAATGATGGAAGTGAAACTCTACTAACATTGTTGACTTCTTAGCAGTGGAAGCTCAAACCATAGAGTGTAGCCCATTATTCAAATTTAACATAGTATTCGAGCTGGTTTTGATCTAAGACTTGGTTCATTTATATTGCCCCCTTGTGGTATCCGGCCCCGCTTGCAGACGGTCATGCCTGCAACGGCTCACGTGTGGAAGAAAAATACTTACACGTGAGGGAGAATGTTGATTTAAAATGCTTCCGATTGTGCACGCGTCGAGCATTGCGATAAAAGAAAAATGTGATGCTCGCACATGAGAAAAGTGTTAAAATACACTACATATAATAAAGCAAGTAAAATCATGCTAACAATATATTAATCTTTTAGTAGTACGTAGAACGATAAAAGTCCAAACTATTACGTGTCACCCATTATTCAAATTTAACAAATTCTTTTCCTATAAAAGAAAAATAATTGGATAAGTAGGGCTGACGAATTTTGGTTGATCCATGTTGACATACCGTATGCGTATAGTATGGAATAATAGGATGGGAAGGAACAAAGAAAACTTTTAAAGTTTAGAGTAGAATTTTTGGAATGTCAACGAGCTCTTGCTATTTGCTATATGGTAATTGCAATATGTGTATGTATGTGATGTTTCACTATCTTTTCTCTAATTTTCCATACTTTGTCTTTTGAAATATCCAAAGGTGATAGAATTGTTTTACTAATAATGTTGACTTTTTAGCCGTGGAAGCTAGCTCAAGTGTGCATATTATTCAAATTTAACATAGTATTAAATCTGGTTTTGATATAAGACTTGGTTCATTTATGTTGCCCCCTTGTGGTCTCCAGCCCCACTTGCAGACGGTCATGCCTGCAACGGTTCACGTGTGGAAGAAAAATACCTACACGTGAGGGGGAGTGCTGATTTAAAATGCTTCCGGTGCACATGTCGAGCAATCCGATAAAAAGAAAAATGTGATACTCGCACATGAGAAAAGTGTTAAAATACACTACATATAATAAAGTAAGTAAAATCATACTAACAATATATTGATCTTTTAGTAGTACGTAGAATGGTAAAAGTTTAAACTATTATGTGTCGCTCATTATTCAAATTAACAGATTTTTTCCCATTAAAGAAAGTAATTAGATAAGTGGGGCTGACGAATTTTGGTTGACCCATGTTGACATAATGGATGGTATAGTATGGAATAATGGATGGGAAGGGACCCTAAAAAAAAAAAAAAAATTAGAGTTTAGAGAAAAATTTTTTGAATTTCAATGAGCTCTTGCTATTTGCTATTTGCTATTTGCTATACGTGT
>JAYMTH010003569.1:0-10759 GCA_036897465.1 Pelargonium australe | reverse complement strand
TTGAAAGTTTTAGCAGGTGATTTTTGGGGGCAAAATTTTTTTTTTTTTTTTTTTTTTTAGGTTTCTGTTGGTAGGAATCTTGGTTGGTGCGTTTGGGAGGCAGGAGAGTGATTAGTTTTGGACTATATACAGTGTTTCCAGTGAGATTTTGTACTCTAAAAATTGGAGGCGTTATCGTGGAATCATTAGTCAATTTTAGGATGGATTGAATGGTGCTTTGTTTTATTTCTTAGAAAGCTTAGTTTGTTTGTTTGGTTGTTGGATTGAATTTATATCTTTCACAATTTGATCCTATTTGAATTTGATCAGTCCATGGATTTTGTGATTTAGTGGTCTCTGCAACAGTCAGGAACCACTCCCAAAATCTAACTCCTTTTGGCTTCCATCAAATTCATTTGTTTTCTTCCCATTTGGTAACAAACCTTTGCCCATCTCAGGAAAGCCTCTGGTTGTATGTAATTTGTCTTACTAGAGTTCTTGGAGTTCGAAAAATGGCTGACCCTTTTACCCGGTTTTCATGGTGGTTATTGGGTGGGAAAGAGAGAGAGCCTGCCCAAAATGGGTCTTCATTGAACTCCTCTTTGGATTGGGGGTTTGATTGGGGTTTTAGTTTGAGGGAACCTGATTGTGCTAAGTTTCCTTCAGTTAGGGGAGCCAACAAGATAGCCTCTTCTTCTAGAAAGGTTAGGCGAAAATGTCAGCTCAGGGAAGAGCGGAGGATTGACAAGGAATATGATGTTGTGTTGGTGCCATCTGATGGTGTCTGCTTGTCAGGGTCTGAATCAGATGATTCTGATTGGTCCATTGGGTGGTCAGAGCCTCACGGTCCTGATTTCCACAGTGATAATGAGTCTGAGAATAGTTTTGCGGTGCTGGTTCCTTGCTATAGACCTGGTTGCAAGGAGGTTGCTGAAGGCTCTAATAACCAGCTGTTGAGTGCAATTAAAAACCTCCAGAATGAGTTTTCTCCTGGTAAGAGGTTAAAGCTGTTAATTTTTATGTCATTCTTGCTGTGTGTGCATTATTATTAGTGAAACTTCTTAGCCATAGTATTGATTTTGGTTTGCTTTTGATTAGCAACCTCAAGTTTTCACGCTTTAAAGTGCATATTAGTTGGAATATTTCAGACACTGCATTTCTTGAAGTGTATATTAAGGTAACCATGTGATTTTGTCAGTAGTCTCTTCATCTTGGGTATACTACCATGATACGAGCTATATGCCTTATTTCAACCATATAGTTATCAGATGTTTTTGCTGTTATCGTCCTGATCATCATGATGACAGTGTCTCTCAATTTATTATACAAGAGTTTACTTTATCTTAGAGCTTAGGAACTAGTACTGATGTCATAATAAATTGCAGATTGTCTTTTCATTTGTTCACATTTTTTCTATATGATCTATTATATTGGAATTAATTGTATAGACATTCAAATATGGTTATTTGTTTTTTAGTGCATATACCCCAGAAACTGCAAACCATAACATCAAGAGCTTCTAATATTGAAAAACCAGACTAGCAAACAACCTGAACAGATTGTAAGTGGGGTTCTCATTCTTTAGTCTGAGAATTGTCTTCTACATATAGGCCAAATGCAATCTGGAAGAAGGGTCTGGTGTACCATCCAAAACTCTTTTGAGACTTCTTGTAGATTCCTGTAGAGATGTTTACAAGTAACCCATGTTGACAATGAGGAGGGACAGGAGGTCAGTGACTTTTAGAGGTGTTTTACAAACCATGTCAACTACAGATGGGAACTAGAAAATATGTCCCTTTGATACCTTGGACATAACAAAACCTTGATATATTAACTGTTTACCATATCAAGTGAAACTAAAAACAATAATGGGATATGCTAAAATAAATAAATAATGGGATATGTTGGAGGAATATTGACTTATCATCGGCTTTTGTCAATCCTGTACTTGGAAAAACATTGAGTTATCCAATCCTCCAGAGGAGTTCTACAAAGCATGTTGACTGCAGATAGGAACCAGATAATATTGTGCCTTTGACACCTTGGACATGACAGAAAACTTATACTAGTGAGTTTACCTAGGACCTAGAGAAACTAAAATCAGTAATGGGATGTGTTGGAGGAACATTGAGTTATCAGTAGCTTCCTTTACTTGGATAGTTCATTAGCACCCAAAATTAACATGCTTAAGCCACAATGGGCTCATTTATGACAAGTAGTTCATTAACATCAACTAATCCCTATATGTGAGTTGGCTTTCATTAAACTTGTAGAGGCGTTACATTTGGTGATTGTGATGAAACATGTTATGGTTACTGTTTCTCTCTCTATTCAGTCTGTTGGTTCTTCTCATTGTTGTCTTGGAATAGTTTATTAATGATGATGCTTTGCTACATGTTCTTAGGGGGCTCTTTTTGCTAAATCTTACTTGTTTGAACAAATGATTTGTAGTTAAAAAAATGTAGGGCATATGATTCATGCTGAATCTTTGCATTTTGGTTGAATGTGCAGAAGGCAAGAACTATATGGATCACTGGCTTTCTTCTCTTCAGAACTGCTGAGGTCTAAAACTAGCCAGTGTCTTGGAATGGTTTGAAGATAGTAAATCCGAAATAGAGAAAAGAAAGAAAAAAAACTATTTAAAAAATGGAAAAAGAGAGGCATCATTAGACTGTGCATCAGCTATCATCAGTTCAAAAGAAGCTCAGAGGATCATCTTTCAACTGAAAGGTCATTGGGAAAAGAGTGGAATTTGTCACTTTTCAAGAGCATGTTCTGTAATGTTGTGTCTGAATTCTTTCATGGTTAGCTTCCCGGAGAAAATGTTACGAAGAATCTTCATTGTAAATATAGGTATTGTGAATATGTAAAAACACAACTGCTCTTTCTACTTTGCTACTTCTGTAAATAATTCTCCTTTTCCACAAGATAATGAAAGGACCAAACTTTTGACTCCTTTGTCTCGAATCAGTCTTTATTTATGGCTCTTTCTAAGTTTATTTATGTAATTCTGTTTTCCATTTTTGCATGTGGTAGAGTTGTGGATGCTTAGTTTCAGCAATGACAGAAACTAGAAAGCTATCCATCCAATTCACATGTAAGATCTTCATGTTGGCTCTTCTTTTTGTGATTTCAGTGATTAAATCTTGCTTAGTTGAGCCTAGCACATCTCTAAATCTACAGAATTAACTGTCCAGCTATCAAAAGACTCAGAACAAAGCAGATCTTGAGTGGTCTGTCTGTCACTAGAAAGAATCTTATTGATAAAAATAATTAGAAATGGAAAAAGTGTGGGGTCCAGAGCCAACCTGGCATGCCCAGGTAGTGCCACGTGGACACTCCCCATTGGCCACAGAAAGGAGGATTTCAACAATACTTGTTAGGAGCGAAGTTTGCTCCCCTCCATGATCCCATATTTGGGACTCACATTCCTCTCTTGCACGATTGTTCAATAAACAAATTTTTTTCCGAATTTTTTATTCTTTTTCCTTCTTGATTTGATCATCATCATCAACAAGCTCTCTTCAATGGATCCCATGTCTTCTCTGATTGAATAGAAGCTGAGAAAAGAAAAAGAAAGCCAAAATGTTACAAAGAGCTGCTGGCAATGCCTATTCTTGGTGGTGGGCAAGCCACATCAGAACCAAACAATCAAAATGGCTGGAGCAAAACCTTCAAGGTATGTATGCTTTAAAACTCTTGTTGTTGCTGTTTCTTGTTCCCGTGCCATCATTGTTGAATTCATTTGTAAATTCGTAATAGTTTGATATGCACTATATGATTGAGATGATCAAGAACATGAATTTTCTTGAAGAAACTGCCTCAAATGTCGAATATAACAAAATAAGATTTGGGAATGCAGATTTTGAGGAGAAAGTTCAAGACACCCTCAAATTGATAGAAGAGGAAGGAGATTCATTTGCCAAGAGAGCCGAAATGTACTACAAGAACAGGCCGGAGCTGATAGTTTTTGTGCAAGAAGCATTCAGAACCTACAGAGCCTTAGCTGAAAGGTATGACCACTTATCCACAGAGCTACAAAAGGCCAATACCACCATTGCAACTGTGTTCCCGGAGCAAGTCCAGTTTGCTATGGAGGAAGAAGATGAGTTCAACTCCCTCAAAAATGCCAAAAAGTTTCCCCAACTTTCTAATCAAAATGTTCCCAAGGCTCCAGCAGGTCCTGTCAAAGAACTCAGGAACATGTTTTCAAATGCTACCAAGCAATTCCAACCCAAGCCCAGTACTAAGAAGGTCACAAGAACAACGAGTTCTAGTGTTAAAACGCATAAGTCGGGTTTGAGCAAACCAGAGGCACTTGGGAAGATTGACAAGCTTCAGAAGGAGATTCTTGTCCTGCAAACTGAGAAGGAGTTCTTGAAGAGCTCTTACGAGCACGGGGTGAAGAAGTATAGATCAATAGACAAGCAGATCGAGGAAATGCAAGAGGAAGTTTTCAACCTGCAAGATGAGTTTAGTGATGGCATGTTCATTAAAGATGAGGAAGCTCGGAGTTTAATGACATCTACTGCTCTAAAATCTTGCCAAGAGGCTTTGGCCAATTTGCAGGAGAAACATGAGAAGTCAGCTCAAGAGACAACAGCTGAGCGCGAAAGGATTAGGATTACTCGGGAAAAGTTGGAGTCTCTGAAGGATGAGTTTGTTGCCGGTGGAAAGAAGGCAAGATCCGAGAACAAACCATCTGTGGAAGGAAAAGAAGAGCTAAAAAGCAAACAGCACGAAAAGGAACTGGAGATGTTACGAGGGGAGATTAAGGAACATTTCGAGGCTGGCGAGGGTTCATGTCTCACCGTGACAGAAATGGCTGAGAAGGTTGATGAGCTTGTGGAGAAAGTGATCGGCCTTGAAACTTCATTTGCTGGTCAGACAGCTCTTGTACACAGATTGAGATCAGAAACTGATGAGCTTCAAGCTCAGATTCGGACCTTAGAAAGTGACAAGGCAAATCTGGTCAGTGGATCAAACAATTTGATCATCAAGCTGAAGGAAATGGAGGAGAAGCTGAAAGGGATTCAGGAGCTTGACCAAAATATTGAAGATCAAAACAAGAACATGCAGACACATTTTACTCAGGTTCAGTGTAATCTTGACCATCTTTCTGAGAGACTGAGCAACGTCAAGTCAGATGAGGAGCTAGAAGAAAAGAAGCCCAAAAAATCAAAGAAAGAGTCCAAGGCTGAACGAAAAGCTCGTAAGAGTTCCAAGAATGAGGAAAATTTGAAGCAAGACAAGGAGCGTGAGATCGCAGCTTCATCACAAAGAGATGCAGAATCTGTAAAGTCACAAGCAAAGCCTGAAGAAGGAGAAACTGCATCACTCAATATTAGTGATGAGAAGAAGCTTGAGATCACTGGTTCATCACAGACAGATAAAGAACCTGCCAAGTCTCAAGGGTCTGAACAACAAAAAGCCGCTTCGCTCAATATTAGTGATGCCAAGAAGCTTGAGATCACTGGTTCATCACAGACAGATAAAGAGCCTGCCAAGTCTCAAGAGCCTAAACAACAAGAAGCTGGCCCACTCAATATTAGCGATGCCAAGGAGCGCGAGATCACTGGTTCATCGCAGACAGATAAAGATAAAGAACCTGCCAAGTCTCAAGGGCCTAAACAACAAAATGCTGCTTCACTCAACATTAGTAGGGACAAAGAGCTTGAGATCACTGGCTCATCACAGATAGATAAAGAACCTGCCAAGTCACTGGGGCCAAAACAACAAGAAGCTGCTTCACTCAATACTAGCGATAATAAGGAGCTTGAGATCACTGGTTCATCACAGACAGGTAAAGAACCTGCCAAGTCGCAAGGGCCTAAACAACAAGAAGCTGCTTTGCTCGATATTAGTGATGATAAGAAGCTTGAGATCACTGAACAAGAAGCTGCTGAACTCAATTCTTGTAGTGTCAAGAAAATGAAGAACTCGAAGCCAGATAAGGAGGTCAAGGTTACAGGTTCATTGGGAAAACAAGAGGGTCCTACTGGTGAAATGAAGTTGAAAAGGATATCAAATGTACGAGAAGATGCGCATATTCCTGGTGAAGGTAAAGATGTCATAGCAGAGGCTGAAGAGGGCAGAAAAGATGGACAAGTTTTAAGTACCTCTGTCATAAATCAAAGAGAAAATGGTGGCCTTCCGAAGAAAACTCTTAATAGGTATCCACCAGACAAAGATCTTGCTACACTAGTAGAGAAAGCTCCTGATAGTCCTGAAGAGAAATCTTTGGCCAGTTTTCTTGGTATTGAAGCACAGGAACAACAAACTGAGCAGGATGTGGATAATGAGCCAAACTGGCGGGTGTTGTTCTTGCAGGGAATGGAAAACAGAGAAAAGACTTTACTGGCAGAGTATACTACTGTTCTTCGCAATTTCAAGGAGCTCAAGAAGCAGCTCATTGAAATTGAGAAAAAATCTCAGGATGGCCTCTTTGAGACAACATTGCATCTGCGAAAACTAAAGGCTGCAAATGCCATGAAGGACCAAGAGATTAAATCATTACGTCAAAAGCTGAAACATCTTCAGATAATGTTTGAATCAGGAGAGTTGAAAACTGACCTATTGCAGAGTCCCAGATCAGTAGAGAAGGTGGAGGAAGATGAGGACGAGGACATGAAGTATGCTTTAGAGGTTTCATCCCACGAAATGTCAGAAACCGAAGAAAAGTTCAGGGGTGACATCGATGCACTGCTGGAGGAGAACTTGGAATTCTGGTTAAGATTCAGCACTTCATTTCACCAGTTACAGAAATACGAAACCGAATTCGAAGATTTGAAAGCTGATGTATCAAAACTCAAGATAGCAAATAGGAGTGAGGTAAATGCCTTGAGGAGGAACTCTCTTAAATCAGATGCAAGATCTTTATACAAGCACCTGAGAGAGATACAGACTGAGCTAACAATCTGGATGGAGCAAAGTGCACAGCTGAAAGAGGAATTGCAGAGCAGGTTCTCGTCCTTGTGCAGCATTCAAGAAGAGATAACAAAGGCCTTGCAGGATAGTGCTAGAGATGAAGATTTCAAGTTCACAAGCTTTCAAGCTGCAAAGTTCCAAGGCGAGGTGTTGAACATGAAACAAGAGAACAACAAGGTTGAAGATGAGCTACAAGCCGGATTGGATCATGTAACTAGTATCCAACTTCAAGTCGAGCAGTGTTTGACGAAGTTGGATTATGAATTTGGGATCGCCGGAAACCAGAGTAACATGCAGCTAGCACATTGCGAGAGCAGGAATCAAATTCCTCTAAGTTCCTTCCTCTTTGGTGTGAAGCCAAAGAAGCAAAAACAATCTATCTTAGCATGTGTGAGCCCTGCACTTAATAAGAAGTATAATAACATAAAACAAGGAGTTCTAATGTAAATTATTGTTTCATTTTAGGCTCTTGTATTTTAGAAGAGTTACTTCAATAGAATTCTTCAAACTTCCCCCACTTTTTTCCTTCTCATCTATTTGTCTTTCTTTCATTATCTTCTTAGTTGGGCATTACAGTTTGAAACTTTCCGTGTATTCTAATACCAAGGCTGCATGCTAAATTTATGCTTGAAAATCGACTTTATTTGCCAAGCATTAAGTCCCTATGCAAGAATCTTGTTGCAAAATTTCTGTAGAATGAATATGATAGAGCTATATAACAATGTTAAGAAAATGAAGAGAGTGATTGTTAGTACATATTCTAATCATTTTCGAAAGAAAAAGAAAAACAAATTTCGGGGTTATCAATCCCAAGAATCAATACATGTTTTCAAATTGTATCTTCTCTCAAATATATGTCTAAAGCGACAAAGACTATAAAGAACCATCTCAGCTGAAAATGACGTTTTCAAACCATTCTCTCAAGTACAACTCTGAAGCGACAAAGACGATCATCTCAACTAAAAAGTGATGTTTTCAAATTATATATTTTTTCAAATACAATATAAAGCGACAAAGTATGTTCTTTCAAATATAGATCGAAAGCGACAAAGACAGTAAAGAACCATCTCATCTTAATACGAGTGGCAGTCATGACAGTACCTAAGTGGCGCGCTAACCACTTGTCCCGGGTTGTTGGTGTACTTTTATAAGGTTGGTTATGTGTGATTTAACGTTTTATTTTTTGAGGAAAAAAAAAAAACATCTTCATCGAAAATGACGAGAACTTAAATTAGCCCTAATTTTTTGAGTCAGGCTCATGTTCACTTCACTCTCCTGAAAATCACCATTGACGAGCACGACACAAGCTCTCTGCAAAGAGACCTCCGCTCACATGGCCGCCACGGCCGCTTGCCCGATAATTGCAACACTACCAATCGATGTATCAACATCTCCTTCCAGCTTTTCACATCCTGAAATCGAGACCGAGCTTCTTAGTTCTTCAGAAGACCAAAACGGGGATTTCAGCGTCAGTTTTTGGTTCAAGGTTTGTTCCTCCTGCTACTGCCTCATATGTCTCTGTTGCATTTCCCATAACTGCTGTTTCTTCAAGACCAGGGAGGTTTTGTTCTCCTTCTTCTGGTCAATTTCATGGTACAAGACTCAAGTCTGTGAGTGCGGCTATGGGTAAAAGAAGAGACATGGAGGTTGAGGAAGCTGTCTCTCTATTTAAACTTAAACTCCATGCTACTCCAAGACCTTCTGTTAATGAATTTACTAAATTGTTGACTGTAATTGCTAGAAAGAGGCATTACTCTCAAGTGATTTCTTTGTATGAGCCCATGTGTAGAAGTGGAATCCCATTCAATACCTATACTATGAACATAGTGATTAACTGTTTTTGCAAGATGGGTAACTTAGGTGCTGCTATGGAAATGTTGGGGAAGATGGAAGAGGGAAGCTGCAAGCCTAACATAGTTACTTATAATACATTGATTGATGGGCACTGCAAATCATGGAAGATTGATGCTGCTCTTGGGTTGCTGACAAAGATGGAAGATGGAAGTTTTACGCCTGATGTAGTTACTTATACTACCGTTATAAATGGGCTTTGCAAATTGGGTAAGACTGGTACTGCGCTTAGGTTGCTGAGGAAGATGAAGGAGAGAAATTTCAAACCTAACGTGTTTACTTATACTACATTGATACGCGGGCTTTGCAAAACGGGTAATGTTGGTGATGCTCTTGGGTTGATGAGGAAGATGGAAGAAGCAAGTGTCAAACCTAATGTAGTTTCTTATAATACATTGATAAATGGACTTTGCAAAGTAGGTAATATATCAGCTGTTGTCAAGTTGTTGAGGAAGATGGAGGAGGGAAGTTTCAAACCTAACATAGTTACTTATAATACATTGATAGATGGGCTTTGCAAAGCGGGGAACATGGATGCTGCTGTTTGGGTACTGAGGAAAATGGAAGAGGGAGGTCTCAAACCTGATATAGTTAGTTACACTACATTGATAGATGGACTTTGCAAAGCGGGTAATGTTGATGCTGTTGGTGGGTTTCTGAGGAAGATGGAAGAGGAAAATATCAAACCTAATGTAGTTACTTACACTACATTGATATACGGACTCTGTAAAGTGGGTAATATTGGTGCTGCTATTGGGTTGTTTAGGAAGATGAAAGAGGAAAGTTTGGAACCTAACATAGTTACTTATACTGTATTTATAGACAGACTTTTCAAAGTGGGTGATGTTGATGCTGCTATTGGGTTCCTGAGGAAGATGGAAGAGGGAAGTGTCAAACCTGACATAGTTACTTATAACACATTGATAGATGGGCTTTGCAAAGTGGGTAATATTGATGCTGCTGTTGATTTTCTTAAGAAGATGGAAGAGAGGAGTATTGAACCTAACATAGTTACTTATAATATATTGATAGATGGGTTATGCAAATCGAGGAAGATTGATGCTGTTGTTGGGTTGCTGAAGAAGATGGAAGACAGAAGTTTTAAACTTAACGTAGTTACTTGTAACACATTGATTGATGGACTTTGCAAAACGGATCATGTGAATGCTGCTCTTGGGTTGATGAGGAAGATGGAAGAGGAAAGTTTCAAACCCGATGTAGTTACTTATACTGCATTGATCAATGAGCTTTGCAAAACAGGTAATATTGATGCCGCTGTTGTGATGCTGAGGAAGATGGAAGAGGGAATTGTCAAACCTAATGTAGTTACTTATACTACAATGATAGATGGGCTTTGCAAAATGGGTAATACTGATGCTGCTTTTATGCTGCTGAGGAAAATGGAAGAGGGAAGCATCAAACCTAATGCAATTACTTATACTACTATGATACGCGGGCTTCACAAAGCGGGTAACATTGATGCTGCTGTTGGGTTGCTGAGAAGATGGAAGTCTCAAACTTGACATAGTTACTTTTAACACATTGATTAATGAGTTCTGCAAAATGGGAAAACTGATCTTGCTGCTATGCTGCTGAGAATGATGGAAGAGAGAAGTTCCAAGTCAGACACAAACTTATATTATATTGATAAATGGATTTTGCAAAATGGGAAGAACTGATGACGCTTCTAAGTTGATAGGAATATGAAAGAGGTGTGTTGCAATCATGTCGCAGTTACTTGTGATGCAGTAATTGACATGATTCGTAATATGAAGAAAGTTGTTGTTAATAGATTATTGAGGAAGATAGAAGTGTTGGAGTTGTAAGCCTGATGTGTTACAATATAACTCTATCACAGATAGCCTTTCTCATGAGCGAAGGAGATAAAAATACGAGGTTTTGATGTTTTCCTGGAGATGGCAAGTAGAGACATGCAACCAAATATTCAAGAGCTGTTGTTATGGACCTCATATGGGTAGATGTGGAAGGCCCATGAGTGCAC
>JAYMTH010003568.1:0-10761 GCA_036897465.1 Pelargonium australe | reverse complement strand
TTAATTAACAAATTATACAAATACAAATCTTTAAATTTCATTAATCCATTACAATAAAACCAATTTTTAATTAATTAAACAAAATTTTAATTTGAAACCCAACCATTACCATGACCTTCTTCAGCACCCACTCCGGTAGTCTCTCTCTCTCTCTCTCTCTCTCTCTCTCTCTCTCTCTCTGATCCAGCAACAACGAAGCATGACCAGATCTGGCATAGTGAAGCACGACCAGATCTGGCACACTCGCGTGCTCCTCCGTCTCAGAGCTCGCTGGAGAAGACAGCTTCGACCGCCGTCCCAACCAAGTCTTTCCGAGACCGAGTCGCGATTCCCAACCCAGAATCTCGGCGACTTCAATCGGGATACAGTGGAGGACCGCTTTCCCGGCACTGGACACGACAAACTCCGCGAACAGCTCTACGACCCATTCCTTGAACTGGTTCTGGCCGAGGGTTTGGTCATTTGTCTTGCTCTCAGCGGGATGTCGGCGCGTTGTGATTCGGAGGGCGGAGTCGACCTGAGAGCGAGTCGGGGGAGAGGGGAGCCATTTGCGGATGATGGGGTAATTGGAGGAGGAGAGGGTACTGTGGAGGTGGTCGGCGGCGGCGGCGAGTTGGTAGGGGAAGACGCCGGGGAAAGCGTGCTGGGTGAGGGAGAGGCAGTAAGAGAAAGCTGAGTCGCAGGACGAGTGAAACTCGGGCGAGTTGGATAGAGCTGTCCTGACTCGTTTTGAGGATGATATGCCCATCTCTCGATATCTTCAGCTACCGATTATGTTTGGGAAAACCTTCTTCCATATAAACTTATATTTATTTTCTTCTTTTATTATTTTTTTGGGTCTAAATCATGAGATTCCTAAATGGACCCGTACACTTGCGGTTGGCACCTTTAAGCCGTTTTACCACATTCAGACTAATTCTTATACGAGTCGGGTAGGACCACAAGGGCGACAAAACTCTCCCTACCAAGTTTTTCTTTTTATTATTTTTTACACATACTAAAGTAAAGCTTCATTTATAAACCATAGTCAAACAAGAAAATAAATTTTGAGATTGCAATTCAGTACATAAAATTAATTATTGACATTTAACATCTAATTTTTAAAAGATAAGAGATTTATAATGTCACTTTTCCGTCTTATAAAAGTGTTGTGATAGATATGAAACAAAGCGCTACAAAAATTTAAACCAAATTCTTTTTTCAATAATTAATTTCTAAGTCTCGTTACAATTCTATATATTTTGACATCTTGAACATGATTTAGCAGTTTAATTTAAAAAGTAATCATTGAGTGACCCATAGTTTCTGAATGAAAAGATAATTCCATAGTGAATATCGTGTAATTAGCTATAGAGAGATCGTACAAATTGGGAGATCATGTAATCTATATGTCTCAAATGTGTTATCTTTGGAAAACTAATATTGCTGGTTTGACATCTCCATATTCTATGAATTTGGGCTCAAATGTTAAATTAATGTCATTACTTGCAACCATTAATGAGATTAATTTTGAACATTTTTTCTTTTTGTCCTTTATGTCTACTGTATAAGGTAGCCTTTTTATTTTCTTGGCAATTTTACAACAAATGGATGAATCAAAACCCACTAGTGATTAATGTTGGCAAGGAACCTTAGACAATTGTCATATTGTAATAACTATACGTGCGTTTTGCATGGCAACAAAATTCAATGCACTTTCTCATACTTATCTTGTTATAAACCCCTCAGAGAGTAGTAAAACAAGGTTTTTCTTGTCCCTTTTCTATGTACCAACAACACACAAGAAACTAACCATCTGATGGAGAAAATTGAGATTCCCAATCCCTCTCGTCAAGCCACATATTCAAAACGCAGAGATGGGATCATCAAGAAGGCCACTGAATTATCAGAGCTCTGTGATGCAGATATTGGTCTCCTGATGTTTTCTCCAGCTGGTCACTTGACTAGTTTTGGTTCCAATGGAAGGTTAGTGTATATGAAAACACCAGCTTCAAATTTTTGGGTCTTGTTCTTTAATTTGTATACAATGTATATTAGGATCCTTTGTTATTGGTTTTACAGGGTTGCTGATGTGTTTCTTCGTTTCGTTGCACATCCCAATGAACTGCGAGGAGGGTGTGTTCTTTTTTCTTTTCAGTCCATTTGTGTTTTGGAGATAATTTGGGGCAAATGGAACCTTAGATTGATAATTGTGCTGAAATATAGCTACTAACTTGTTTTTTTTGGTGTTCATTTCCAATATTTGTCTGTGCAGCCCCATTGAAAATGAGGAGGTATTTGGGAGTTTTGCTTTTAATTTTGTTCTCTCTCAATCTCAAATATGTGTGTAATTACCTTGTTATTGTGATGTGTCTTTCCAGCATTTGTATCGTAGCCTCAGGCATTTGAAGTTTGAAAGAAAAATGCTGGACAAGATTGAAAAGTTTGTCTCTCTCTCTCTCTAAACAAGCTTCTCTGCATTTTCTTAGATTATTTCTGATGAAAATGTCTCTCCTTGAATTTTGTCATATGAACATGAATGATTCACTGGGTGCTGATTCTATGACAAACTTAGGTTGGAGGTAAATAATATACATATGTTGCTCTAATTAGTACACACATTGTTTTTACCTAGAAAGCTTAGGTTGGGTCTTTTTTTTTTTTGGATTGCTAGGCTCTTCAGAAGAAGCTTGATGAGCTCAATCAACGAAAAAATGTTGTGCAGGAAAAACTGAGGTCAAACTTTATGAAACCCCTGTCCTTTTGGTGTGTCCTGCTTTTGTTTTTGTAACATTTGAGGCATTGTACAAAAGTTATCACAGGTTATACAATCCGGATCTGGAGAAAATCACCTCGTCTCACGAAGCTCAAGCGCAACATCAATTCCTGATTAATTCAATCAGAAGCGTCGCGCAAATAAAAGTGTGCATCTAGTTCCTCTGCATAAAGTTCTTTTAACGATTCAATTAAATTTCTCTTCTTCTCATTAATTCCTCTTCTAATTTTGTAACAGGCTAAGTTGTTATCATCTAATAAAGAGATTGAGACAGAGAAACCTGAGAATGTGGAGGTAGGGACAATATAGTGAAGAAACTTATAAATGATTGCATTGAACTTATAATAATTTGTTGCATGTATAATGTTTGTAGGTTCCAGGCTGCAACATTAAGGATGTTGAGTCAGCAACTGAGGAGTCTATAGACTCTAACAGAAACTGGTACAATAGTTGAAACTCCAATATTTTGAATTTAGTGTTGGTTAGTGTAAAAGCATCATTTGGATTCAAATTTTGTTTACTTGTATAAATAGGAATCCAACAAGGAATGAAGCTTGCAGTGCAGGTTTGGAGGCGGGGCGATCCGGACCTTACCTGAGCCTAGAGTACCTGAAGAATCAAAGGCAGTAGCAGTGGAAGTTGAACAATGAAAAGCAGCAGGGAGTTCAGCAAAATATATAAGATGTTCCAGGTTTTAGTTGTATGGAATATCATCAATAATGACTAAATAAAGAAAACAAACTGATCAACTCATCTGTAATAAGTTGTGCTTATGTTTAAGAGTCATATATGATTATGGTTCAATTATAAACACTGAACAAATGATGGGGTTGAAGATCATTTTCACTTTCATATCTTCACTCTCTCCATTAATTCACCACTTGTGGAGAGAGAGATTTTTTCTTCTTCTTCTCAATTCTGATTTTATTTACCATTTGATTTCACAAGTCTTTTTCTGCAGTTCTGTGAATTGCTGGTAGTATCTTTTCTTTCTGTTCTGTAAATATTGCTTGCCTTTATACTGTTTCCAATGGAATGGACCAATTATTAAGAAAATACCACATGTACTAAAGTATATTGGACCAAACGATTGAAGCGTTTTGAATTCATTTTGAGATCTCAGATTCGAGCATTCTCGTCGATGATATGGGATGCATACCCCTACTGTATAGCTCAAACCCTAGAAAAAAAAAAAAAAAAATACCACATGTACTCAATAGACAATAGTAATACTCTATATCACCTATAGATATATCAGACTTGATAAAAATAAATACATGGACTTTCCACTTAGAAAAAGTAATACTGTATCACCTATAGATTTTATTAGTTAACACTATGAAAAAAGCCACTTATAATAAGCAAGAGACTATTATTCATAATAATTAATAATTAATAATTAAAAATGAATTCAAAGTAGAAAAATTTGTCAATGAGTCCTTTTGTTGTCCTCACGTTACTGATGTTACGTCAAATTGTTTCTCTCTCCTGTCTTCTCCAAAATCAAGAATGAACAAAAACAAAAAAATCTAATCCCAACCCAAAATCTTTAGAGGAAAGAATCACCTGAATTCTTAAACACGCTGATTTTCTTATCCCCTGTTTGATTGTTTACGACCCAGAATCCAAATAATATACCCCACTAATTGCCTACAGATTGGTTTAGAAATTAGCAGATCTTTCTGTTTTTTTTTTTTTTTTTCTGGGCGTTGTGTGAATCACATTTGCATCACAATCAACTATTTTTTTTCCTCTGTCTCAATGAAAAAATGCAATCTTTCATTCATTTTCTTCATTGATTGATCGTTTGCATTTGCAGTTTCGTTGGGTTATTTGCGAAAGTGATCATTTTCTGACCTAACCCTTTTTATTGGAGGACTAAGAAAAAGTAAATTTTTAGAGGAAATTGGAGGATTTGTGAATTGGGTTTGGTCCCAAAATTATTAGGCATTAGGCAGATTTTTTGAAGATATTCGAATGAGATGAGAAGGGAAGTTACTGTATTGGTCAATGATTTGAGAAACAATGGAATACAGAAGAGCTTGTTATGCCATTGTTTTTGTGATTCTGCTATGTGCTTTAGCCAAATGGAATTCAGAGGACAAGCGCAGGAGGCTGCAAAGCTGGTTCACAGCCCCTCCTCCGCCCCCACGCATGGTATGTTTTTATTTTTCTATTTCTTCCTTGAAATTGTGCTCTTCAATTTTGCATTATTAGATGGTGATCATGGAGTTACTATCACCAGGATGATCCTTGTTGTGACATATAGAAGAAGAAAACAATCTTCTATTGCATATAGACATTAGGATAGAGAATTGAGTGTGTTCATGTATAACAGTGCTTGATACAATAAGTATGTTGAATTTGAGCTCTAGTTTTGGCTACTTGTTAATATTGATTGAAGTGTTGGTACAATTGACTAATTGGAATATTTAGGAGACAAATATGAGAACCCGACCCATGGTGAAGGCTTCAAGCCTCTAAGTTGGGAACATTATGTTATGTACACTGGATAAGTACAGCATGAGGGGAAACTATGATTTATCAGGGATTGGGGAAAATATATATGCAACGTATATGCTAATAGATAAGCTTTAGATTTCCTTCAAGGCTAGATTCTAAGTTGAAGTTTCATTAGCTTCTCTTTCTTCACTCTTTAGAATGAGAAGTGGTTTTGATTCTAAGCTAGTAGTATGATGAAATGATTGTCGTGCGCACCACTTCATTTCAATAATTGTAGCACACCATGCCACTGACTTAGTAGATAGGGGAAGCAAAGGAGTAACAGGAATGTGTTGTTCCATTTATAACCCTCAAATGATATTATAAGGCTTTTTCAGTACTCTTTTTCTGTTTTGACTTGGTTTTTAGTTTACTCACCTATACTGTTGTTTAATTTTAATTACTTAATTAAGCAACTGCTACCAAAACTTGACTAAATATCTAACCAATGTGAATCAGGCCTGGAGCCATTCCAGGAAGGAACTATTGGACAGGAAAGAAGCCACAGAAGATATTGAGTTGTATGTGACAGAGGAAGAAATCGATGACTTTAAATCAGTACTTTTGAAGAAAAGTGTGCTGAAAGCTATTGAGATTCTGCCTCCACAAATGAAACAGACACTGCTGGATTGCATGTATAAGAATGGAGCAAGCTCTAAGAATTGGTTCATCAGGTGTCTTGGGTTGCTTCTTGATTGGCCTTATACTCCTAGAAGACATCTAGCAAGTAGTTCAGATAAGCCAAAACAAAACCTTCCACCTTCTCGTCCATCTCCAGCCTCATCATCCGCAGCATTTCAACAATCCCCTGATAAGCCTCCAAAATCATCATCAATCCAAACTGTCACTGTTAACCCCTTTCCAGTACCAGCAGGCCTTAAATATCCTCAACCAAGTCCATGGGTAACTGTTGACCACCTAGAGAAGAAGTCGAGTGGCAACACAGTGCAAATTGTCGTCGCTGTAGCTGGAGGTGTGGCAGGATTGATTATCCTAGTTGCTGTGGTTCTGCTTTGTTGTCTTAATGGTGATGATGATGACAGAGAACCTATAGTAGTTGGAAAACCAGATGAGAGTCTCCTTGATCTAACCCAAAGTGATGTTGGTATGCAATTCTCAGGTTGTCTCACTTTCTAATTGCGGTCTTCAACAATTTCTGATGTTTGTTCTCATATCTTTTTCAGATTCTTCGCAGCAAACCTTAAGTTCAGAGAACACCGGTAACAAAGAACTTGGTGGTGGTGGTGATGATGGAAAAATCTTGCCTTCTGACAACAATGAGGTAAAAGTGGCTGAAACTGATATTTCCTCAGTGACTGGGGCAACATTACCAGGATCAGTTCCTCCATTGAAACCTCCTCCTGGAAGACAAGTAGTAGTTCCAGCAGAAGTAGCTCCAGCAGAAGTAGCTCCAGCAGAAGCACCTCCACCTCCACCTCCACCTCCTGCACCTCCTGCACCACCATCTCCTGGACCACCTCCTCCCCCTCCCCCTCAAGCTAAAGCCCCGCCACCTCCTCCTCCAAAAGGTGCTCGTGCTCCACCCGGACCACCCCCACCTAGAAAAGGACCTGGACCACCACGACCACCAGGTGCTAGCGGAGATGATGGTGGATCTGGAAATAAAGCCAAATTGAAGCCATTCTTTTGGGATAAGGTTGCTGCCAGTCCTAACCGCTCAATGGTCTGGAATGAAATCAGTGCTGGCTCTTTCCAGTAAGACTATCAGTCCTCATTGTTACTTCTGTTTTTCCCTTGAAGTATAAATATTCACATTGAACAATTTAACTTCCTAATTATATAGGTTCAATGAGGAGATGATGGAATCTTTATTTGGTTACACTAATGCAAATCAAAACAAACCTCAGAAGAAAGAGGCAGCACAGCCTTCTTCCCAGTATATTCAGCTTATTGATAAAAAGAAAGCACAAAATTTATCCATTCTCCTACGAGCACTAAATGTGACAACTGAAGAGGTCAGCGATGCACTTAGGGAAGGTCAATCTCTCTCTTTATTTATGTACTTGCACGCATACCTGCATGAAACTTTCTCAAAGCGCAATCACATACAATGCAATTGAATGACATTTTAAAAGTTATAAAACAAATGTTGCAATTTCATTATTGCAACATATCTTATTTTGTAGTTGTGACATCGGGAAGGGTATTTTACTAAGAAATCCCCTCTTTTTCAAATGAGATCAATAATCTATATCTGTTTTATTCAAATGAAGAATTATGTGATGGCCCTCATTAGTTTTATATGTATTATGCACAACAATTGAAGTCATAGTGATCATGGGAAAACTGACAAAAATAGACTTTTTATATCTTATTTTGGTGTGTTGATATTGGGTAAGAAATGCCCTAGATCAGTCACTAAATCAAGACATTGGTGCACGCCTTAGGGAGCTTAGGACAAGGCTCTGGGTGGAAAAAATCACGCCTCAAGCACATATATGTTTCTTTTGTAGTCTTTGTGTAGGAAGGTATATAGCTTGTTACTAATTACCAAATAAAGATATTGATTTGTGAAACTCAAGTGAGTTTATAATAGTCACATCTTTCTAATATGGCAAGTAACGGACTTAGAAAATAAATTAATAACCAACATCCAGACATCGATATAACACCTCACTTATGCCCAAAAATCTAGAATCATCAATCAATGCATTACTGGAGTACTTTTGATACACCCAAGAAACTAGAATCATCGAGTTGTGTACTGGATAACTTGCACCATCAGTTGCGAGTTATTGTTATTGTTCATGTTCTAGTCGGTAATAATTGTTGAATGTTAAGGATGCACATAGCAGTTGAGTTCAATGGCATAACTAGCCACTAACTATTTATTATTGAATCAGGTAACGAACTTCCTACGGAGCTTCTTTCAACTTTATTGAAGATGGCACCCACTCAAGAAGAGGAACTGAAACTTAGGTTATACGATGGGGATCTTATGCTACTTGGCCCCGCAGAGCGGATCCTCAAAGCATTGGTATCCATCCCATATGCTTTTAAACGGCTAGAATGTTTACTTTTCATGTGCAATCTTCAGGAGGAAGCCACCGGAATTAAGGAGTCCTTTGCTACTCTTGAGGTAAGATCATAGGCCTATGAAATAAGTATCATGTTTATATCTACATTGATTTTTTTTTCTTTTCTAATAGATTCTCCCACCAATAATAAAAATATATATATATATATATGGCTTGCAACTTATATCTCCGTGTTCATAGTGTCTTGTTCTTTTTGATCCTCTACCCCACATTCGTATTGACACTATAAGTAGTTTGTATTAGCAATTTTAGTTTGAGAATGATAATGGAAATGAGATTCTAATTAATAGTGTGTGAGTCATTACCGTTCTCATTCTCGTTGCAATTCTCATTGCCTTGCTCATGAACAACTTGATTCTCGTCTAAGATGGATGGGATGAGATTCTCATTACCATTTCTTCATCTTTTCGGCAACGTTCATCAATTTTTAATGAGAACTAACATTTTCTGGATTACTATTAAATATTATTTCAAAATGTGAATAATTTTTTAAATTTCATTTTCTTAACCAAACATTTTTTGCATAACAATTTATTTTACTTTTGTTAACCAAACATCAACAATTGATCATATGAGAATTATTCTCATTCACACACTTTTAACTGGACAAAACAATATTGCCTAGTGAGAATGGAGGAACAGCAATGGCAATGGGTTTCAATCTCATTCCCATCAAAATTTTAATCCAAACACTACCTTATGTTTGATTGATTCACAACGGTTTGGTGACATCATATTTGATAGTGAAATTTGGTTACAGTTGAAAATTGAGATCAAACTCCGCCTCCATGATGGATAGGAGGCAGGGAGCAATTCCCTGTTGTGTACCCATCAGCACATGGTGGCTACCAATAGATCAAGAAAAAATAAAAGAGTAGATTCGAACTTATATTTCAGAAAATGCTAACCTGTTGTTGGGAATTGTTCCGTATGTCACTTTGGGAGGGAAGGGTTAGGGATTTACATGCTCTTGACTTTCAATTTCAGAAAACTATAATCAATGTATGTGACCGGCTGTTCATGTCTCATCTGAAATGGCAGGTGGCTAGCAATAAACTCAAGAATAGCAGATTATTTTTGAAACTCTTAGAAGCAGTTCTCAAGACTGGCAACCGCATGAATGATGGTACCTACCGGGGTGGTGCACAGGCATTCAAGCTTGACACACTATTGAAGCTCTCTGATGTGAAAGGAACAGATGGCAAGACCACACTCTTGCTCTTTGTGGTTCAGGAGATCATCCGCTCGGAAGGTTTGAGAGCGGCCCGCACAGCATGTGCTAGCCGGAGCCATAGCCGGAGCCGGAGTATCTCAAGTGTGAAAACAGAAGATCTTGTTGAGGATTCAGCAGTGGAGACGGCAGATGACTATCGTAAACTTGGTCTTGAAGTGGTTTCGGGTGTGAGCAGTGAACTAGAGTATGTAAAAAAGGCAGCAATCATAGATGCAGACTCTTTAACATCTACTCTCTCACATCTCGGCCAATCACTAATAAAATCTAAAGAGTTCCTCAAGTCTGAGTCTGAGAACTTGGGAGAAGACACGGATGAGTTCCATGAGACACTGGCTAACTTCGTGGAGCGTGCGGAAGTAGAAATTAAAGCGTTATTGGAGGAGGAAAAAAGGATCATGGCTCTTGTTAAGAGCACGGGAGATTACTTTCATGGGAAGTCGGGCAAGGATGAAGGTCTGCGGTTGTTTGTGATAGTAAGCAATTTCTTGAAAATGTTAGATAAGGTATGTGCAGATATTAAAGCCGCGCAAATAGCAGCAGAAAAAGCTCAAAAGAAAGTCCCTTCATCAGTGTCATCTTCTCCAAATATTCAACAGCAGGCATCAGATCGCCGCCGCCGCCTGTTCCCACAAATGACAGGCGGTCAGGCGGAGGAGGAATCGAGTTCGGATGATTCAGATGATACTAGTTCAGATGAGGATGATTAACAATCTCCTGCTTAATTACTTAGCTTAAACTTGAAATAGATGAGTGAGAGTTTTACAATTGTAGTTATTTGCATATGTGCAGAAGCATATCATTTTCTTTGTTACTGTTACAACACATTTTCATTTTGCATGAAAATCAATCTGTGTATGTATGTATTTTACGGAATCATTGTTACAGTAATTTTTTCTCTGGGAGCAAAAAAGAAGAAAATAGGGCCGGGGTCGTGCAACAAATTTCATTGCGCTGATGCTAATCTTTTTTATTTAGTGAAAATACTCTGTTTTTAGACATAGTTGACAGAATATGCTATACCATGTCTATTATTCTTAAGGTAGATTTTAGATTGAGTATTGGAATGAAGGAGAACCAGATTGTAAGGGAGATGTTTTAGAATCACTCTACATATTTTGCAAATAAATACTTTTATTTACTCATTGAATGGTTTTTTTTTTTTTTTTTTTTTTTTTTTTTTTTTTTTTTATTTTTAAACACTCAAATTTACA
>JAYMTH010003567.1:0-10762 GCA_036897465.1 Pelargonium australe | reverse complement strand
ACGGCATAACCTATGAATACACATTCATATGCTCTACTAGCTAGCTTGACTCTTTTAGGATCAGGAATCCTAACAAAGGCAAGACAACCCCATGTTCTAAGATAGGAGATATTTGAAGATCTTCCTTTCAATTAATTTCTAGAGGACTTAGGAACTCTATTCAAAACATAGCATACAGTCAAAATAATTTCTCCCCACCAATAAGGAGCAGCACAAGAATTCAACGAAATAGCAGCAACCAATTCAGTTAAGGTTCTATTCTTATGTTCAGTTTTACCATTCATTTAAGGTGAATAAGGTGCAAATTTCTCATGCAAGATACAATATGATTTGTAAAACTTAATAAAAGGGGAAGAATCATATTCAGTTCCTCTATCACTACAAAGTTGTTTAATTTTCTTATTGAACTGATTCTCAAGTTCGGTCACAAACACTGTAAATATATCAAAGGCACCACTCTTATGTTTCAACAAATAGACATATGTGTAATCAGAGCAATCATCAGTGAAAGTGATAAAATAACGGTTTCCATTTTTAGTTAGCATGTCATTCAATTCACATATATCAGAATGAATCAAGTCAATGGGTTCAAATTCACGGAAAACAGATTTATGTGCCGTTTTAGTTATCTTAGCTTGACTACAAAATTCACATTTCTCAAAATCATTCTTAGATAATTTTGGAATCAAACATAAGTTACTCATGTTGTACACAATACGCTTATTAACATGGCAGAGTCTAGCATGTCAAACTAGAAAAAAAGCACAAGTAAACATAAACATTCGTTTTATTCATGTCAACATTCAGTTTGATCATACCATCTACAACATACCCCTTCCCCACAAACATCCAATTCTTAGTTAAAGTAAATAAATCCACACCTAATGTTTGATAGAAGCTTGCTTTGTTGAGGAGATAGCCAGAAACCAAATTCTTCCTGATGTATGGAGTGTGCAACACGTCTTTCAGTGTAAGGACTCGCCCAGAAGTGAGCTTCAATTCCACAGTACCAAGACCAACAACTCCAATAGCGTGATTATCTCCCATCAACACTTTCATATCCTCTATCGCAATAGTGTATGTTTTGAACATACTTTGATCATGGCTGACATGGCGGGAAGCGCCGGTGTCAACCCACCACCCATCAATTGATCCCTCAAGTAGGTTGATCTCGGATATCATCGCAATAAGCGGTGATTTTTCAGTCAGGTTTACACTAGCTTGAGCAGTGTTCGAAGCCATATTCTGGCACTTGCGTGCCATATGACCCTACTTTCCATAGTTGAAGTAGAGGAATATGGACGGATCACTCTTGGGTGGTTGCCGCAGAGGATTCCGCGGTGGTCTGAACAGGTTCCTTCGCTGGTTCCAATTTCCACGGGTTGAAGGATTGCGGTTCTGGTTTGACTTTTGAGTCTGAACTTTGAACCTGGTCCGGTTGGGTTTCAGCATCGCCATGGGCCTTCGGCTGGCAGTCACCATCAACACATCGTCCCCCTGGACTTGTTTTCGAGGCTCTTCTTTAATGCGCAGTCGGGTGATCAAGCTTTCGAGCGAGAACTCCTTTGTCTTGTGCCCAAGAGTATTCTTGAAATCTTTCCACGACGGGGGTGGCTTGTTAATAATCACTGCGACTTGGAACTGCTTGTCTAACATCATTCTTTCATACGTGACCTCGTGTGCAATCTTCTGAAACTCATGAGATTGGACCTCCACAGACTTGTCATTTGTCATCTAGAATTTGAGGTAGCGGCTAACGGCGTACTTTTGAAGAACAACATCTTCTGCCTCCATCTCTTGAAATGAGCTCCTTCGAACCGGAATGGATGGTTGATGTCGGCTCCGGTAAGTCCAGCATTGATATCATCGGACGACATGGCAGTAGAACGTTTTAAAATTGTTAGAAAATAAAGCAATAAACTGAAATGAAAATTGATACCGATGGGTTGAGTCGCGGACTAGGTCGCTCTCTTTAAAACGTTCGCGGCACTGCCCGAATAATTGCACAACAGACGATCAGCCTCGACGTTCCCAGGATAAAATAGCCCACTCGAAAATATTGAACTGTGTTGCACTGCACAGAACAATTCAAGAACTACACTAGAAGAAGAACTTTACTCTCAAAATAGTAGGGGTTTAGAAAGTGGAAAGAAGAGTGTAAATTGTTGTGTGTAAAATAATGATATTAGACTTCTTATTATAGCCAAACTTTTGAACTGCTAGTTCCAAAATTTACGTAACGTTCAGTAACAGATACCAAATCGTGCACAATCTGAGAGAGAAAAATCTGCGGTAAGAAAATAAAATCAACCGAAAAAAGGAAAAAAATTATTGTTTTGTTTTATTTTTCAACAAATCAAAATAGTTCCAACAGAAACTCAAAAGCTTCTTTGGCAAACAAGTAAATGTAAATTGGTAGGATTGCAAGAGACATATGTTAAAATTTTGAACAAAAACAAATGTTTAATGAATAAAAGCAAGCGAATTAAAAATAAAATATGATACCTTCGAACACATAAACCAAAAGATCATCTTTGAAATTTGAATAAATTAAGTTGGAACCATTACACAGATGCAAAAAATCACTTAACCAGTCATTATGCTGGAAAGCAATCATATGATAGTAGCAAGCATTCGAGGTGCTCTTATATATTTGTTTATGGGTAAATTGACGTCAAACCTTTTCAAAACTACAAAGATGATCTTCGCGTACTTATTTAAAAATGTTTGATCCCTATACTTTTTAATTTTTCTAATTTGGTCTAACTGACCTATTACGGTCGGACATTTACCTCCACGTCAATAAATATGCCACATCACCCTTCTACGTCAGCCTTGGACCAAATCAACATATATATGTGTTAAATTTGGTGAGGTAGCATTAGGAGTTGCCACCTCATCAAGTTTAACATTTTGAGCAATCTCATGCAAATCCTTTTCATTTTCTGACGATTACATAAAAATCATCTATTAGCTAATAACAATAATTATTAGCATTCACAATGACAATCACTATTGCCTTTAGAAGTGTATTAGCCAAGGTCAAACTATTTTTATATAAGAGTTAGACTCTCCATGATTTTTCTATTTATTCGATGTGAGACTTTTACACAATACATCTAAACTTCACATATTATGTGTTATCTTCATGTTTTGTATGTCTTTCTAATGTGAGACTTGGTTCTTGGTTTTAGATAGAACAACACATAATGCACCATATATGTGATTTAATAAGATCCAATAAGTCCAGTTGGACCAAATTAGAAAAAAATGAAAAATACATAGGCCAAACCTATTTAAATAAGTCCACAAAGGTCATCTCTATAGTTTCAAAAAGTATAGGGGCTGAGACTAATTTACCCTATGTTTATTTATTAATTTGAAACAAAATAAAATTGCATATTTAGGTCTTATCTCCTTCCTTTCTACTGTGAACTCAACACAATGCACCAAACACCACATCTATTTTTATTCACTTATTTCCAATGGGTAATTTGCTTGTGGAACCACCATCTCCTATACAAAACACAGTAGCTCATAACCAGTTGTGTATTAATGAGGTGGAGCCCAAAACACATGTTTTTTGTTCCCTTTCAATCTACACCACTTGCTCAACAATTAACTTCATGTATTTTGAAAAATAAAATAACCTATTGTTGTTCCTCCCATAATGCTGAGTCAAAATCACATCAATTCCATATTCATATCAATCTTTACTGATTTACAGTAACATATAAAATTTACACCAACCTTTTTGGTACACAAATGTCTAATTGATGTTAAAAGCAACATGGATTCTTCAAACTATATATAACTATTTGAGATAGGATTCTAATAACATTCCATATATATTCTATATGATATTGTAGGGAGGTGTCAGCATGAAATTTAAACTCTCAGCTTTTTTCCTGGTTTCTTGAAGTTGAAGCAAGACCATACAATAACCGCATTACTTAAGTGCACCAACTTTCCCAAAATGGTCCGATTGAGATCTTCAAGGGCGGCTCAACATTTCTGGAGGGCTACAACGAAGTTCGAACACGAGACCTTTTATAAATAAAAATAATAGATTAGTAATGCAAAAATATAGGCCCCAAACAAGTGTTCTTATATTTGTGAGCTGGGGATCAAAGTAGTAATGCAAAATTTCAACCATGTTGCATAGTTTAGCTGATATGCGACAATAAAGATTATATTTTTACCAAAGCATGATATGTGACAATAAAGATTATATTTTTATCAAAGCATGATATGCCGGTGAACTACTGTGCACAAGAGGTGTGCATGATTGGGTGGCCACCAAATGAAGCTTATTAGCGCATGTAGCCGCCTTACATATGTAATGCATGTAAGGCAGGTGACATGCTGTTATTGGATAGCTATGATTTTTCTGGGAAAGGGTAGTGGGTCCCATCTTGTATTAGATGTAATGGACGGCTAGAATTTAGTTTCAACCTTGCATGTATTTGGCATATAGGATGACTGCATACATGAACCATTTCTGTACACTAAAAAATTTTTTTTTTTTTTTTTAAACAGTTAATTCCATTTCCCAAAAAAAGAAAAGAAGAAGATTCTTATGAACACTCCTTGTCAAAATACCACTATTTTACCCTGAAAGTGGTATCACCCAAAGTTAACCAGAACAAAAAAAAAAAAAAAAGACATTGAGATTGTGGGTGTAATTGAGGAATAAATAAACCATCAAACAACTTGCCAATCCATCTCCATTTCTAGTTACTAATCTTCAGAAAAAGTGGTAAATGGCACAAATACAACTCTCTGTCAGACAAGTCCACATGTTATTGCACACCAACTGTTTGTAAGAATTTATGACTGAGATGACTTTGATACCCATTTGGAAATTTTGAATCTTGAGTCACTCCAGACTCACCCAATGGGATTTGGAGCATCCCTCGGCCAATTGTTCGATACAATTTCTGGTTTTGTTGTTCCATGGAGGAGTTACAGAGCTCCCCGTGGTCGCCGGATTTTTCACCGGGATATGGCGCCGGAGGAGTTCCAGTATGCGACCACTCATTGCTTGTCTTCATATTACAGTGTCTTTGTGGCTCGCCTTGCTATCATGGTTGGTGGATTTCAAAATCAATCTCTTTAATTCTTAAATTAGTGGGTATATGTCTAATTTATGCTACATGTAGATGGTGCAAAATTGTTGGAATCATCATATGCTCTGTGGTAGTGAAACAATTGTGATTGTTTGAAACAACCCATTTATGGTTAAGCAGCAATTATGAAGTTTATAAGATAATTCATGTGTTTTGCTGTAATTTGGTGTACTTGAATTAAGCTATGCTATTTGTTTTTGTCTACGATTGTGATTGTTTGAAACAACCCATTTATGGTTAAGCAGCAATTATGGAGTTTATGAGATAATTCATGTGTTTTGATGTACTTTGGTGAACTTGAAATAAGCTATGCCCTTTGTTTTTGTCTTGATGGGTTATGCAGGTGATGCTAGCAATCTTAATTGGTCTACTGACCATTCTAACATGGCATTTTACAAGGGTTTTCACTACAAAATCTTTGAACAACTTAGCGTACGGTCTTCGGTATGAACTTCTACAACGTCCCATATTACGGATGTGGAACATCTTGAATTCCACTGTTGAGATCACAACTGCACAGTTTAAGCTGTCGGAGTATGTAATCAAGCGGTGCAGCAAGGCAACAGATCAAGCCGAACAAGTTGAGGTTGATTCCTCACCTTTCATATTCTTTTTGTTGTGTTTCTTTGTAGTAACTTTTGGAACTTTTTAGCAGCTATATGAAATGATGAAGGATGTAACTTGGGCACTATTTGCAAGCCGAAAGGCTCTCAATGCCATTACTATAAATTATAGAAATGGGTTTGTCCAGGCTTTCCACAGAGATCATAGAAGTAACAATACATTCTACATCTACTCTGATCTCGTAAATTACTCAATGAGTGCTACTGAGTCTTATGATGCTAAGCTGCGGTCATCCCAGCCTCAAGGGTGGAATGATGAATCAATACATAGTAACATTTCATCAATTTGGTATCGCGAACCTCTTGATCCTGTTACGGGTGAGAAAACGGGAAAACGAAGGACAATACCACCGGATGATCTAATCAACATAGCTGGCCTATCCCAAGTACCTGATGGTGTAGCTTCATGGGATGTGTCAGTGAGCAAATATACCGATTCACCATTGCTTTCAGCGGCATTGCCAGTTTGGGATCCTCACAACCGAACTATTGTGGCTGTTGTTGGTGTTACTACAGCACTTTATAGTGTAGGGCAGCTGATGAAAGAGCTTGTTGAATTCCACAGTGGGCACATTTATTTGACATCTCAAGAGGGCTATTTGCTTGCTACTTCAACAAATGCTCCTCTCTTAAGCAATTCAACAACAGGGCGGCCCAAGCTTATGATGGCTGTTGATTCTGAGGATCCTGTAATTCGAGAGGGAGCTCGATGGCTGCAAAGAGTCTATGGAAACAAGTCTCATGATGTGCGCGCAGAGAAAGCAAAGCTTGGTCACGAGCAATATTATATTGATTCGTTTTTTCTAAATCTAGAGAGACTTCCTATGGTAAGTTTCAACCTTACCAATGCTAAAACTCGATTAGGTTCTGTTGGAGATCATCTCGAAAATACTATACATGTTATTTATTTATCATCTGTTACTATTATGCTATCTGTAGTCGAGTTTAGCAATAACTTGAATTCAACTACATTCTATGTAGGTGGGGGTGATCATTCTTCCAAGAAGATATATAATGGGGAAAGTGGATGAGAGAGCTTTGAAAACATTGATTATATTGATATCTGCATCTGTATGCATCTTAGCTATTGGATGTGTATGCATCTTTGTACTGACAAATGGAGTATCAAAGGAAATGAAACTTAGAGCAGAACTGATAAGCCACCTTGAAGCAAGGAGGAGGGCAGAGGCATCAAGCAATTATAAAAGCCAATTTCTAGCAAATATGAGGTCAGACATCAACTTCAACTTAACAATATACTGATAGTTAAGATAGTTTTATTTATCCTTATTAATTGAAATAAAATCTTGGAGCATGTTGTGTACTTTTTTGGGGTTATAAAAGATTTTAAATCAAGGAATAATTTTGCAAGTTATTGAAACAAGTTTTATTGTTAGGAAGTTATCAAGAGCATGGTTTAAGATATTGAACTTGAATTAATACTATTAACAAACTAAATCCTGTTGTAGGCAGTAATTTGGTCAGTTTAACAGAAAGGACGACATGTGATGTTAAGTACACAAAGATTTGAGCTTTCATAACTAGTAAAACATATGCAGAATACAAAAAGAGGAGTTTTCATGATGAGTCCCACAATGACAACATCCCCTACTGTTTTCAAATGATTATCTTAGTATTTACAACTTTTTGAAGCTTGTCAATCAAGTTGTATGTTGTCTAACTTGCTTCCACAATGAGTCATGTGCACATATACAGAACTTAGGCCATTTGGTCCTTTTGCATGAGAAATCATTTGGGTTTTGGATCAGTTGCAAACCTGAAACAAGCCCATCATTATTCTACCTTAGCAATTTAGCAACCATTTGAGTGCATGAAAAGTAACTGTAAACTTTCTCTCATTATAGCCACGAACTTCGGACACCGATGGCTGCTGTAATTGGGTTGCTGGACATTCTTATATGTGATGATTGTCTTACAAATGAACAGTATTCAACAGTTACCCAGATTCGCAAGTGCTCAACGGCTCTTCTCCGGCTTCTTAACAACATATTGGACCTTAGTAAGGTGAGTTATACTGGAAAGATGTTCTGTTACTAGCAGATTAAACAGCTAAAAAGAAAATGCCATTCTGGTTATTGTAAAATATTGTAGCAAAACAAGTGATAAATAAGTTACATCATGTTATTTATACAATTTATGAGTGAGAGAATCAGAAAAGATACTTAGTACCATTTAAAAGACATGTAGAGTAAGGCATGGAGTTTGAGGTTCACATTAACATGTAAAAATTACAAAGCTGTGAGCATAAAGAACCAAAGCTTTGTAAAAATTAAAAAGTACTGTTCTTTCAAGCCCAAGAAATTATTTTCATTAATAATTTATATAGGTTGAATCTGGGAAACTGGTGTTGGAAGAAGCTGAATTTTACTTGGGACGCGAACTCGAAGGACTCATGGATATGTTCTCTGTGCAGTGCATTAACCACAATGTGGAAACTGTACTAGATCTCTCTGGTTTTACTCTAATCCTTGTAGACTATTAGCTATCTACAATAATTAATCGCCTCTACTTCTATGTTTCTGATGCTCTATATTGTTTATTTATTTCATTCTGCAGATGATATGCCAAAAGTAGTTCGGGGAGACTCAGGTAGAGTTGTTCAAATATTTGCAAATTTGATCAGCAATTCCATAAAGTTTACGACATGTAAGTACCTTTTTTGGGGTAATTCTAGTTTTCGCAAGCTCTGTGTCCTTCGCTGAAGATATGATAATGCAGAAATGGAATCATATGCATAATGATTATATAAATTATCATCTCAAATGGTTTACAGCGGGTCATATTATTCTGCGAGGATGGTGTGAGAGCTCAAGAGATATCAATGATAATGATAAATTTGCGCTTGATTCAAAGGAACTGTGGCCCGCGCCAAAGACAAAGTTGAAGCATCATTGGAGCAATGCCAAGAGAGCTAGCAAGAAAGACAACAAAGTGGTTCTCTGGTTTGAGGTTGATGACACTGGCTGCGGTATGGACCTTACGCTTTGTTAAAACACCTTAATATGTAGTGCACAACACTCTCTTTCTGATTAGCATTAAACAATTTGCTTCACAATTCTTGTACGTAGGAATTGATCAAAGCAAATGGGAGTCTGTTTTTGAAAGCTTTGAGCAAGCTGATCCTTCAACAACTCGGACGTAAGTGGTTTCAAGAGTTCACTGGTCATAGCTGATATATTAGTGAGTTTGTCAATCATAACAGATTTCACTGCTGAGCATTCAGTCTGTCCTGGAATTTCCCGGAAACATAGAATCTGGAAATACAGAAGTCCTAGCAAGTAGCAACCCATATAACATTTATGAACTATATATAAAAGTATCCTGATATGTTTCTCCATTTTTCAGGCATGGAGGCACTGGTCTTGGTCTATGCATTGTGCGAACCTTGGTGCGTAACTAGTGAATTACACCTATTGTGTCATGTTGAAAGTTTAGAAGATAAGCTCATCTTAATCTTTTAAAAGTTTCTTACTGATATTTATATTTTCTCTCACAATGACACTGATAATAACAGGTTAACAAGATGGGTGGAGAAATCAAGGTTTTAAGGAAGAACGGCCAAGGAACTCTAATGCAGTTATATCTGCTTCTCGGTGCACCAATCGATTGTGCAGAGCAAGATAGTCAATTGGATTTTGCAAAGCATAAGTTAGTGGTGAGTAACTAAGACTTCTTTAGGGAAAAAAAAAAAACACATGTTAAGATTTTAGGAGTATGCCATTTTTTTATACTGAGAAGATCAAAATCTCTAGTTGAGTAAGAATTTTCGCATCTCAGCTATGCAAAATTGAACTGAGAGTGCTAACCACTAATTCAACAATGGAATGTGAGTTCAGGTGCTGCTTGCACTACATGGCACAAAGGGTAGATTGGTTACATCCCAGTGGCTGCAGAAAAAAGGCGTGGTAGCTTTGGAAGCATCCGAATGGAATAAACTGACACACATTCTTAGAGAATTCTTTCAACCCGGAAGTTTAGTCCAAAATATTAGTTGTGACACAAGGTATTCAGAAAATGGTACTTCAAAAGCTCAAGCACTAAGCATACAGAACACGGGGAATTCAGTTTTCATCATTGTTATTGATATAGGACTGCTTGATTTGAGCACAGACATATGGAAGGATCAACTTAATTTTCTTGACAATTTCTACGAGAAGGCAAGGTTTGCATGGATGCTAAACCATGATACTCCCAGCACCATAAAGACGGAGCTCCGCAAGAGAGAGCATCTGTTGATGGTTAATAAGCCACTCTACAAGTCCAAAATGCTACATATATTGGAAGCTGTCATAAAGGAGAGAGATAGTGAAGTCCAAAATAGGAGCTCAAATGGCTTGAGAACAACTCTGAAGGAAGATGATCGACACGAGTGCCTTAAGATTGATCATGTTCATCCTGGTGATACCAGCTCTGATGATTCTGTTAAGTCTGAAGTTGGTAGTTCGAATTCTATTAGTGCATTTCATATAGAGGACAAACAGATAGAGAGAATAAACCGACCTGGTGCATCTCAGAACCCGACAAATGGCAATGGCTTATTTGAGTTCATTCATGCATATACTGCAGAAAATAATTCAAGGATAGTGGATAAGAGTCCGGAACAACAATTTGTCAGCAGTTGTTCTGAAGAGCAAAGCAATTCAAAACCGAGTGAAGCAATGAATAAACAGAAATCTCTTGAAGGCCTTCGTATACTGCTTGCAGAGGATACACCAGTGCTCCAGCGCGTTGCAACGATTATTGTTGAAACTTTGTGAAGATTTTGAATTTTTTATTGGTTTACTTTCGGCCGTGTGTCTCCCACTTTCGGCTGCTGTTGAATTTTTTATTGGCCATGTGTCTCCCACTTTCGGCTGCTGGTCGGATTTTGGGGGTATATGAGAGAGGTTTTCATGGCTGCGTTAAATTGAAGGTTTTGGTGCAGAAAAATGTTTTTTAGATGAAGAAGGAGGAGAGATGGCTGACTGCATATTTTTTGGGAGGAAGTTC